>JAUTDX010001945.1:0-52039 GCA_030844895.1 Ambrosia x helenae
ACCCGCTGTAGTAGTTATAATGAGTAAAAGGGGACGGATAAAACACAGTTGAAGCCATCAAAAATCTATATTTAATGCATACATTATATTATTATTGTGCTATTACTGTTTTTGTGAAAATAATCAACAAATTCATTTTAACATCTACCTGATTCAACCTGTTATCCAACACACATATTCTACCACATGAATACAACGACAAACACAGAACAATATAGCTTGTTTCAACCTTTGTATCAATATCACGGTCAAGCAAATCATTAATAGTACACCCGCACCACGTAACAAAAAGGCTCCACAACCAAAACAGAGTCATCATCTTAATATCAGGAAGGTGTCCAGGTGATGCTGCTAATGTGATTGACCTATATTATCAATCAAGTTAAGTAAACATGTTCATTTCCAGCATTTGCAGCCAAATCAATCCAACAACACAAAGGCACATTAAATTTTAACAATCCAAACTATTACCCATTGGCCAATAACAATAATCCACATTGACGACGTGACCAATCACAATCCTATAACTTTAACATCTGATTTTTTTTGAACGGCCAACTCATTAAAGCTCGGCGACCCAGGGTAACCCAATGGCAAGAGGCGACCTCATACGCCCACGATCGAAGACAGCGTTGGGTAGCCCAAGCCCACCACCTCAGTTCCGAGGAAAAACCGCCGCCCGAAAATCCGATTGTGAGACTTGTGGTCTTTAGCCCAAATTTTCACTTCCCCCAAACCACAGTTGAGCTAAAGCTCATTGGCAACTTTAACTTGTGTTACTAAGGCGCATCTCACTCCAACATAAAAGTAATGATTTTTATCCCAATAAGATAAAAGTAAATTGTTTTGAAACGACATAAATGAAAGTCAGAGCCCGATTGAGTTACTTTTTTCCTTTGGCCGGGTATGGGTTGGATTAATAAATAAAATCCAATTTGCCAAACACAAAATACAACCTCAATTACAAACCACAAATTGGCATAACAATAACAACAACACAACAACAACAATAATAATAATAATAAATCTAATTTTGTAACAAGTAATAAAATAGAAAACTTACCACATACATGGCCAAGCAAGTAACCAAGTCCCAATGGGCATATCTAAACGAGCAAGATGAGCATATGGCCGTACAATTTGGGGAAAATAGAGATCAATCAAAGAAGCAGAAGGAGGTTTTTCCTTTTGAGCATCCTTGAAAGTATGTGAGGAGGTAGAAATGCCTCCATAACTGTGACCCAATTGTAATAAATTAAAGTTGGAGTTATAAAAAGTAGGATGTGGGTTTGTGTGATGGAATTGGAAGGAGGTTTGGGTAGGTAAGATGAGGAGGGGAAATGGATTGGGAGAGTGCGAGTGAGAGATGACGGTGAAGGTTACGAGAAGATCGAGACAAACGGAGGAACAAAGCCATTGCTGGCTATGGCTATGGCTATGGCTATGGCTTTATGATCAACACTGTGGAACAACATCCATAATTAACATTCTTCGCACCAATAAGAACCGATTTCTTCCTCATTATGCCACGAAATCTTTAATTTCAACACCACCGCATCTGTGGCGGCTTTTTAACAACACTGAATTGCACTGGTTTCTTGATACGTCGTCGTCTGAAGCAATGTATACAGAGAAGAAAACCAATTGGAGATGAGGATAGAAACAAGACTAGGGTTTTGTGTGGCGGGTTGGTTGATTGGAAGACTGACACGCGTAATCCTAGTTATAGTTAGGGGACGGGACGCTACCAGAATTGGGCAAGGGTACCTCACTACCAGCACGGTAACACCGTCGCCACCCGTGCTGGTAGGGTCACGTGAACCGTTTTCTGGTTCTATCTAACGGGCTGATAACCGTGTATTTTTTATTTTTTAATTTACTTTAATTCCTTTTTTATTTATTTATAACCATTTTCAAGCAACATTTTGTTTTTTTTTTTACTTAAATCGTTTAGTTTTAAAATAAATGAAACCAAAAGTAAATAAAAAACATAAAAAAAATATTTATTAATATTAAACATAAATAAAAATACATAAAAACATAGAAGATAAAGCTTAAAGTTTATGCATGAGTTGCCAGGCTGGAGACGCTCAAAGTTGCCGCGGTAACGAGCCGCATAGTTCACCTGGGTCAACTCCACAGCCAACTCTGGCACAATGCCTGGGTGCCGGATCATGGTGCGCTCATAGCATGTGGTCCACCGATCACATTTGTTGTTTAGATCGGTCCATTTTCTCTATACGCTCTCAATTGGGCGGTCGCTTTCGCCGACTTGTTGTTTGAAGTCAGCCAAACACGGTCCAGAAGCTTGTTTGGCTACTCCTGTGCCCCTACGGGTTGGCGTTGCAACAATGGGACGTTTTGTGCGTCCTTAACGCACACGACCAGAGCAATTTCTTCATTTTCGGTCCAACGAGTCATTTTGAAGGTGTGGGTTTTGTTGATGTTGAAGTGTGTTTTCACCACCGTCGTTTATATATACAAAAAGCTCAACCGTATTGCATGTTAAATTGAATTTTTCTGACGGTTAGATAAGACCGATTTTAATGGGAATAAATTTTTTGATCATGTTGGGTGGAGACGGTTATAAGAAATAAAATCGACCTGACAGTTTGGTGATTAAATTTATAAACCGTGTGAATTTAAAAAAAAAGTTTTTATTTGTATTTAAATGAAAAAAAAAATCAGTGGAGTGCTGCCTACAAAAAAGTGTTTCAGGAAGTGATGTGACAGTACATAATTGGTTAAAATCAGTGAAAGAAAAAACATAATCTAGTAGCACCCTTTTCACACTTAGAGTCTATGTGAAGCCCCTCGTAAAGGCGTTTGAGTGTTTTTTTAAAACGGTAAATTTTTATACCACCTTATTTCTATCTAACCTTGTATTTGTAAGAATTTAAACTCACAACCTCACATTTATAAGGGGAACACCATACCACTAGATCAAGAGGTCTTGGGTAAAGGCGTGTGAGTTACTCTTTTTGTTTAGGGAGTAAAGATTTATTTTTTTTCAAACGTTAATAGTAAATTTAAAAACTTTAATTTCTATTATCATTTATTATAAATTCTATCACATATTAAACTAGTCACAGAAACCGACATAGGAAATCGTTATTTATTTTTATAGCGTTTTACAATTTTTCGGATATTACAATCACTAATATTTTAAATTTTATGTCGGCTTAAATTATTGTTAGTTTAGGTTTCTAAAGTTATATTTATATTATTGGAAAAATCACTAATATTACACAAACACGGACTTTGCTTTATACACAAGCCCTATAGTGCTTTGGATTAAATGTACAATGGGTGAAGTTTCGAATTAGATTTTGAGATGTGTGTGCGTTTAAGCTATGTAAATTTAGATAAAAATATTGTGTTTTTCAAACTAAACAAGCAAACGATTTAAAAGTCACTAGTCCTAATTTTTAGCAGCTTCTTCATCACCGACAAGCACCATGCAACTGCCTTTTTTCTTTTGTTAACCAAGAGTTGTAGTTATACGCGAGTTGTCGCGGGACGTCATTTGAACTCTTCGGGTATTGAAACATAAATGCTAACGTTACTAAATTAATGATTTGTTGCTAATATAACTCTATTTTCGATGTCATAAACTATAAAAACAAATATGGTATCGGTTATGGTATTAATACAATAGTGGTTCAGTTTCTTCACGATAAAGAAAAATATCACTATATTGGTACCGAAAGTACAATTTCAGTACGAGTAACCATAAGTTCGGTACAAAATGCTCATCCTAAAAGAATAAAAATAAAAACCAATACCCGTCCCAAATAAAAAAATTGTCTTACCGAAAAAAGGGTTTTAAAATATTAGTGCACGTTAGAAGAGAAGGGTGTGCACGTTAGCAAAATTATAATATTAAAGTTGGCAATGCACGTTAGAGGTGTACAAAAAAACCGGTTTTTAAAAAAAACCTATATTGGAATCGAAACCGGTTTAAAAAAAAACCGGTTTTTTAAAAAACCGGTTTAAAAAAAAACCTATTTAAAAAAACCGGTTTTTTTTTTTCAGTTTTCATCACCAAGGAACAACCGGTTTTAAAACCGATTTTTTTTAAAAAAAAACCGATTTTTTAAATAAAAAAACCGGTTTTTTAGGTTAAACCGGTTTAAAAAACCGACCCTAACCGTTTCACCGGTTTAGGTTTTAATCACTAAAAACCGGTTTTAAAACCGAACCGGTTTTAAAAAAAAAAGCGATTTTTTAAGGAGTAAAAAAAACCGGTTTTAAAAAACCGTTTTTTTTTAAAACCGGTTACCCGGTTTGTACACCTCTAATGCACGTTAGCAGATATAGGTTGTGTAGGTTAGCAGATAGGAGAGGGGTGCAAATTAACATGTGCAAACTATTGAAATTATATATATTACATTTAGGAGTGTCGGCTACACTCACATAAAACACTATTGCAAAGGATTAGCCAATAAGAAGTCAATACCAAAAACGATCGGCCAATAAAGAGACAATACCAAAGCCGCCCAAAAAGACTTTCCAAACCGGCCAAAAAGTGTTAAACCACCCAAAATAACACGTATAACCGCCCAAAAAATATTAGCCAAAACATGTATCCCGCAAAAAAGATAAAAAAATCACAAACCGCCCACTAAACGTATGAGGTTTTGTATTAACACGTCTGACAAAAGTCGCGTGCTATCTCTCTCTTTAGTTTCACCTGTTGCCTGATGATTTGCTTCTCGCAAGGCCAAAACGTATAGGGTGAAAAGCATGAAAGTGATTTCGTCTGCTGTTGTGTTTCATCGGTGGTGGTATCAAATATAGAGATGAACAATAACTTTTCTCTTGCCTACACTTATTACCACTTATCAAAATATGGAGATTTCACTCACATAGGCATAAAGAACCCAATGTGAATGCTCTTAGTTTTAACATACAGAAGGTTGAACTCTACATGAGGGGTGCAAGTTAGTGTGATTCATGGGGAACCAAAGAGGGTTGTGTTGAGATAGTTTGAGCGGCCTTAGGTAGGGATTATGGAGATGGATTGAGTGGCATGGGGTTAAATAATAAACTGAAAAATCTGAGAAATGTTTTAAGGAAGTGGCGGGATGAAACGATAAAGAAAGAAAGCGAAGAGCTAGTATCCTGTCAAAAAGAGCTGGAACATTTGGAAGAATTTATGAATTCTAGGGATCTTATAGAGGAAGAAGTTTGGGTTATGGAGAAATGTAAACATAGAATTGCTAAAACAAATGTCGCTCATCACAAAGATTTGAAGCAGCGCGCTCGTTTGAAATGGGCAGCCATGGGGGACGACAATACAACGTATTTTCATAGAATAATTAATGGTCGAAGGGCGTTTAATGCAATACCGGGTATCGATGTTGATGGAGTTTGGAATACGAAGCCGGTTATAATGAAAAGAGAAGTTCTGAAATACTTTCAAGCGCATTTTCATGAACAATGTAGGGATCGACCGTTATTGGTATGTGAGAATTTGAAGTCTCTTTTGATTACAAAGGTGAAGATTTGGTCTGTCTGTTTTCAAAAAAAGAAATCAAGATTGCGGTGTTCGAATGTGGTAAGGATAAGTCTCCCGGTCCGGATGGTTTTAATTTTCACTTTGTTCAAAAATTTTAGGGTGAGTTGGAGGGTGATTTCTTTAATGTTCTATCCAAGTTCTATGATACTGGGTCTCATTAGCCCGGATTGTAGTACTTCGTTTATCACATTGGTTCCTAAGTGTAAAAACCCGATTAGTATGAAGGATTATAGGCCCATAAATCTTATTGGTGTGATAAGCAAAGTGATATCGAAGATATTGGCGAATAGAATCAAGAATGTTATGGGTGATGTGATTTCGGAGTCTCAATCGCTTTCATTAAAGATAGAAACATCTTGGATGGTTCGATTATTCTAAATGGGGTAATAGCATGGTTGAAAAGAAGGTCCAAGAAGGCACTTCTGCTGAAGATAGACTTCAAAAAGGATTACGATAATGTTAACTAGAAGTTTTTAATTCGATCTTGTAGCAAATGTGCTTTCCTAATAGATGGTGTATGTGGATATTGGGGATTCTTAAGTCGGATCGATCTGCTATTTTAGTCAACGGGTAGCCTACGTTTGAGATTAACTGTCAAAAAGGACTTAGACAAGGTGACCCGTTGTCTCCGTTTTTGTTTTTGGAGTTTAAAGGGTGAAGTTGGACAAAGAAGGTACAGTTATTTCTCACGTTTTATATGCTGATGATGCGCCAATATTAGGTGAATGGTCGAATCTCAATGTGGTTAAGGTTGCTAGAATTTTGAGATACTTTTATGTATGTTCGTAGTTCAAAATTAACATTAACAAGTCGAATTTGTATGGGATTGGTACGTGTAAGACTGAGACGGATAATACTGCTTTGGTATTGGGGTGTAAACGAGGAGTTTTGCCTTTTGATTACTTGGGTAATAAGGTGGGCGCTAATATGAATAGATGTTGCAATTGGAAGAAAGTGATTGAGGTGTTTGAGGCGAGACTAACTTTGTGGAAGGCGAAACTATTATCTATAGGAGGACGTGTTATGCTTATCAAAGCGGTTCTTAAAAGCCTCCCGATTTATTATTTTTCTTTGTATAAAGCCCCGGGGAAAATAATAGATACTCTTGAACAAATAATGAAGAGGTTTTTATGGTCGGAGGAACTATAAGGGCGAATGAGGTTCCCTATACGAGTTGGAAACTAATAAGAAATGCACAGTTTCGGATCGGGTAAAATCTGTGAATGACAATTTGATTATCGATGTGGACTGGGTGGATCTGATGCAGTCAGCCGAAGAGTTGCAATAGTAGTTGTAGCTGTGTGCAGGTATTGAAGGTATGAAATTTTCAGATTCAAAGGATTTATGGGTTTGGGTTGGTGAGAATAATAAGTCGTTTTCGACTCAATTGGTTAGGAAGGTGATACTAGATGGAGTAGATTATGGTAGTAATTTGTTTTAAAGTGGGTTTCGTTGGTTCCGTTAAAATTTTGTATTATGGTGTGGCGGGCAGAGATGAATAGGTTGCCAACCAAGATGGAATTGGTGAAGAGAAATATCAATATTCGGAATACGAGGTGTATGTGGTGCGATTACTGTGAGAAGACAGTTATACATGTTTTCCTCGAATTGTATCATTGCGTCTAATGTTTGGGATCGTATTGGAGGATGTGTAACGCCCCAAAACCCGAATTCTTGTTTATTAGTATGTTTATTTTGTTCTATTGCATGAAATAATTAGCTAGAATGATTAACCTCGTTAAAGAAATGGATGGTTTAATTTCTTGTGAAAGTTTGGTGAATGAATGTTAGAATTCATATAATGGAAGAAATAAAGTGTAGTTTATAGTCCATGTTTGATAGGATTCATGTGAAATTGGTCATGGTTGAATGTCATTATGTGTTTAGTTGAATGCATGTATGAGAAGCTTGTATAATGTGCTTAGAATGTTGTACGCACACCAAGTGTTGGCGAAATGCCTAGGTGATGTGTGAAATTGTATGCAAGAAGAAATGTGAGAAACATGTGAGAATTGATGTAATTGTTAGAAAACTAACATGAGGAATATGTTTTTGATGGAATGCATATGCGGATGTAGTTTGATGGTATGATTTGGTAGAACTATGCATTAAGGGATTTTACTCTATACTTGATTGGTATGATGCCTACCATGTGTTGGGTATGTTATTTAATTATGATTTAGAAGTTAATTATCTACTAAATGTGAACCATATAAATCACTACTAAGATCTAGTGTTGGAATTATGTTATTGGCACATTTTGAATATTAATAAAGTATGTAGACTTGTCCATAAATCTTTTAAAAAGTTCAAGGTAGGTTATGTCAATTAAAAAACCTTGGTAGTAATAAAAGGTATGTGATAAGGTTTTAGTTCATTTCATGCCTCTCCCCCAAAATTTATAAAGAGAAAGAGTGTGTGTGTGAGAGAGAACCATCCAAGTCAAGAAAATCCCGTTTTTAGGTTTTCAGCCTGTCATAATGTGTGATTTTTCGGAGATTGCACCGTTGGATCGTTCTCAAATTTTGTTAGACGCTTTAACACACATAAACGATCATATCCAACGGTGGCTTTTTGATTTAGAGGCCTAGAAGAGGGGTTTTTACTGGCCAGAAGACATCAGCTCGAAAATGGGTAATCTGGCCACTGTTTTGCTGTTTCAGCAACACTGGTGGCTGTTTCAGGTGTTAGAAACTAGTAGGTTTCGTAGATCTCGGCGAGACGGTTCCATGGACTCCTAAATCATCTCAATCGGAGTTCGTTTGGTATGGTTTCGACCTCTACTCGCATTTGTAAGTAATTCACAAACTTAACTTATGTATTTGAATTCTTATGTGTATGAAGAATGGTAACAATCAAAGGATGGATAAGTGAGTATAATCTTGATGTTAACTCGTTGGTGGATTTAATTGTTTTGTGTTAACATAATATCATGAAATTGTTAAGTATGTCAATAATGGGAGAATCACCCAAACGGGTCAATTGGGTGAATGGATTAAATGCGTTGGATTAGCCTAAATTTATGTATATGGGTTAAAAGTAAGATGTCATGGATTTGTGGTGAAAATGAGTCATATGTCTTCATTAGACACAAATGAGTGATTTCGGGTCAAATGGGTGGGGTTAACCCAAATTACTATGGTAAAATGATTATGAACACATATAATGGGATGTGTGAATAATACTTATGTATTAAAGGTGGTGAATGACCCGCTATATGTTCTAATGGTTTGCAAATTGACTTGTTAAAGTAGGAATAAAAATGACATGGGTTGGAAGATAACGGGTCAAACGGATGGAATGGACGACAACACTCACACGGGCAAAGGTAAGTGACTTATGAACTAAACGCTAAATTTAGCAAATGCATATTTATGTATAAATGTAGAATTGGAAAATAAGAATGAAATAACAAATTTATAGACTATAGTAAGACAAGTGAATAGATGATGTTAGTGAACAAGTATAGTTCACCACACAACAAAGAAGTTAGTTTGGATAATTGGGTCAACAAAGATGAAAAAAAAAGTGAAGGTATTTTAACCATGAAACAAATCCGGGATTTGCAAATATGACATAAGTACGGAATGATGCATGTATATGCAATTAGATTGATATGTGTGTATATATGGTAACAAGTATGGTAAATAGATTTGCTATGCTTTTGTAGATTTAGTAATGTGGTGTATGCATAGGTGCTTATACCCAGGTTCATGTGAGAGTTTTATGTATGTAAAGGTTGATCATTATGTGTAGATTGAGTATAGGATTGGAAACGTCATGTTTGTCCTAGAGAATACATGAAGGAAGAATAGTATGACGGGTCAAGATAAGTTGTGTATGGGATTTGTATGCAGGTATGTATTGTAGTGTTATTAACCTTTTGCTATGAGGATGGTAATAAAGATGCATGTATGTAAGTATGGATGCATGTAAATTCGAGGCTAGGATCTGGATATCAGGCCCGAACTTGCGAAAGGCGTTTGAACATGATCATTGAGTATTGTTGGATATCATTTCCACATTGTGGGTAATTTTCTGAAGTCACTTAACGAATTAACAAAATGGTTATGTGATGATTTTAGGTTGTCTTGTCTACCTAATAGGGCAAGGAAAGGATGGAGATCGAGCGAGGAAGCGGATTGTACGGGGTCACGGTCACGTAACCTAATAAAGATGAGTCATATTGAATGTAATAAGAAAGAATAAAAGATGTAACACCTAAATATCTTGTAAATATGGTTTCCAAACATCCGAGAATGTTTTATAAAGTAAGAAATTTTCGAGTTTGTATTTCCGCTGCGTATTTTCTGTTAAAACGGTTTTAGGGTGTTACAAGATGCAGTGGTTTGGACCCGAACTATGCTTTCAAAGTTAAGGACCTGTTGGGAGTGTACAAAACGGTTAAGGGAGACAAGATGAAAAGAAAGATTGTGCATGGGGTGATTATGGTAACGATGTGGACTCTTTGGAAATCTAGGAAAGATTTTGTGTTCAATCGGAAGAAGCCTTGTATTGGGGATATTGTGGCGAGCGTGAAGTCTTTTTATGTTTATGGGTAAAGAATAAATCTAAATGTAACCTTATAGTGTGAAAATATTGGTGTCGATCTCCGTTGTATATGTTGTAACTTTGGTTGGTGCCGGCGGTCCTTGCTTTAAGGACCGGGTTGGTGTTTTTTGAATGAAAATTTAGTTTCAAAAAAAAAAAAAAAATTGTGTGCCCACTGTTAAAGTGTCACAAAACTAATATCTCTATTACCTTATTAAGGATCATAGGTGTGCAACATGGTAATTTATCACTTTTTAAGATGGGAGACTAAAGATCTCATGCTTTAAACCTAATGCCATGTAAAACTTTCCCATAATACCCCTATTATTGCATTACCCACTTGTATCATGTTATGAATACATCAATTGATAACTCTCCATATACATGCATTTATATGATGACTCTCCATATGTTTAACTCATATATTTTTATTACTCTTGTATTTATGTAAGAGCCTATGACTCTCCATATGTTTAACTCCTATATCTTTATTACTCTTGTATTTATGTAATGACTTGTATAAAAAAGGCATTTGTAACTTGAAGCATAAATAGGGAGATGGAAACACAAGGTTAAGTATAATTACTAACATTACCATTCCATTCACTACTTTGCAATTTATCATTTGTAGTGAGTTACATAGAGATAAAGACAAGTCAACCTTTTGTTAATAAACATTTAATTTTGATTTTACAAATTGTGTTTTATCAGTGATTTCTTTCAGGCTTCAAAGTGGAAGATATAAAACAACACAATGTGTTGTTAAAGATATTGAATTTGTCATGTGTCATTCAACAATACCAATATACGTGACATGTGAGAGGTGTGACATTTTCAGAGTATGCATGAAACTATTAGTTTTTCTTTTCTTTTACACTAAATGATCTCTGAAAAAGATGAATACATATTGATGTAGAAGAAAATGAAAATATATTTTTACCTTTTCATTTATTGCATTCCATTTGCAAATATTCATGCTTTATTAGTAGTTGGTGCATTTTGAACAAAAGAGGAACCAATTTCCATTATAAATGAGAAGGATGTTGTGGACGAACATACATTTATTCCGAAGTTTACATAAAAAAAAGTTAATAAAAGAACTGTTGCAATCTGAGGTGTTCTTTTGGCAGACCAATGTTGTTGCTCCTTAAGGTGGTATACTAATAAATAATTTAATATGAATTCTATTGCATTCTTTTTTCTTTGCGGTTGAAATCTCATTTTTAAAGTTGCATTTTAGTATGATAACTAGGTTTGAGTTAATAAAGATCCCAAGCTGTAGCAATGGCACGTAAGTAAATTTTAATATTTAATTCATCAAATTTTGCTCGCTAATGAGTTGTTAATATTCGATAAACTTCTATTGCTATAATTGTACAAGTTTTCCTCAAGTGATCTTTATCAATCACCTTAAACTGATAATTTATGTTTTAAGTTATTTTATCGTTGGATTTTATTTAAATTCGTGGCAACACGCGGGTAAACCCGCTAGTTGTATATAATTACTTAAGTTCAGCTCTTAAAATATATTTGTGGTGTAACTAAGGGGCTGTTTGGTAGCCTCGTAATGACTATTAAGAGGCTACCTCTTAATGGTTCATAACCTCTTAATAGGTAAGATGTAACCTTAAGTCTTACCTCTTAACCAATCATAGTTAAGGTTACCTCCCTAACCATTAAGATGCCAATCCCCTTATAGTGGGGTGGCACCCTCCTTGCTTTCCTTATGGGAGGTGGGGAGTTCAAGTCCTACCAGCAGCAAAATGCTGTTGGTGGGCCGGGTTTTACCGATTCATCACTGTCGTGCTTTCGGGATGGTGGGGGGTTGGGTTTTCCCGATTTCAGATACTACATGGGCGGGCCTTGGCTACCTAGCTGCTCCAGGGATGCTGGGGGTCGCGGGGGCCTGTCCATAGTGTAGGGGCTCCCCTGGGTAGTCGGATAGAAATGTTAGTTGGCTATTCAAAAAAAAAAAAGAGACTATGCACTATTAAAAGATAACATCTTAATGACCTTTAAGAGGCTACCAAAAGTAGCATATGTTCTACTGGAGTCAAGCTAACCGCATTAAAGTTCAAATTGAGTCAAGCTTAAACTAGGTTAAAATTAAAAATAAACGAGCCCGAGATGCACTTCTCGAGTTTAAGTAGATTCGCGAGCGTATTTTCACTTAATATGTTAATATGTGCATATAATAGGTTAATTGGTATTATCATATATAAAATATAAGTTAATTAATAATTTTTTTTTAAATCGATTTTTTCTTTTATTTCTGTATTATCATTTGGTTTTCTAATAAAATGAACAAACCAAACTCAAGCTTGAAGAACTACTCACAAAATGAACTTAAACTCTTGCGCGTTAAACAAGTTGAGCTTTAGCCTTAAGTGAGCTCAAGCTCAGCCGTCTAGCTACACAATTGAATTTTATTTAACAAAATGTTATGAACATACGCAGACGTAACAAATAATTTTTTAAAGGTGTTGTTTGACGCATATATATCTCTTTTGTTGATTTTATATGTTTAAGTATTCATGCAATAGAAGCTTAAGGCTAAAGCTCAGCCGTCTACACCACTGAATTTTATTTAACAAAATGTTATGGACATGTTCAGATGTAACAATTCAAATGTAACAAATAATTTTTTAAAGGTGTTGTTGACGCATATATATATATATATATATATATAGGGTAGGGATCCTAAGAGAACCAACCCCTATTTGAGAACTGAGAGAACCATTCTAGGCCACACATTTCATATAAAGGCAAAAAAAAAAATTTTTTTTTTTTTTTTTTTTTTTTTTTTTTGCTTTAATCGCACATTTTTATGCAAGGAAAATTTTTTTTTTGAATTTTTTTTCATTTATACATATGTGTATATGTCAATTATACATATGTGTGTATAGCAATTATACATATGTGTATATAGCATTTTTCAGCTATACATATGTGTATATTTCAGTTATACATATGTGTATATTGCATTATACATATGTGTATAATGCAATTATACACATGTGTATACTGAAAAAAAAATACAAAAAAAATAAAATTTTTTTTTTCTTACATATAAAGCAGCGATTTTTGCAAAAAAAAAAAAAAAAAAAAAAAAAAAATTTTTTGCCTTAGAGAAATGTGTGGCCCAGAATGGTTCTCTCAGTTCTCAATTTGGGGAAAGGTTCTCATTTGAACCAAATCCTATATATATATAGGGTAATTATAAATTACAAACCCACCCCACTTCAAAAAACCCATGAAACCCAAATGAATGGCACACAATGATCCACGTTCATGCTTCTTCATTTATCTCTAAGGGTAGTTTTGGTACATTGGATTTATGTACTATCTCTTATCCTGACACATTCACAATAAAAGTCTTCATCTCTCTTGATATTAAACAGGTTCTTTTTTCACTTTATCTCTCTCTCTCTCCAATCTCAAATCTCAATTGATTAAACAAGTACCTCTTTCTCTCTAAAACACCAAAACTACCGTAAATGAATCAACCCTGATCAAATGGTGGTTTTTAGGCCTGATTGGGTTCATAGATCTAGTGGTTAAAAATTATGATGAAAGTGACAATGAAGAAACAATGTGAGATCCGGTGAAAATGGAGATGAAGAGCTCCAAAAATGGAAAGATCTGTTATATTTTTTTAATCCACTCAAGTTTCTTTTTTCCTCATTTTTCTAAAATTTATGATTTTTGTTGATTCTAATGTATACCTATTTTATTTTCTAATTTTTAGCTTCTGTGATATCCATTTGGTTCACTTTTTTCAATAGATTTGAGGGTTGTTTTGGGCAAAATTCTGGTGGCCCATCCTTGTTTAATACATAAACAAAAGCTTTCTAGATGTAGATGTATGTATATATAATTGCCATTTTGGACAACAATATAGCAAAACTAAACGAGTTTTTTTTTAAAATAAATTCAACATTTTTGGAGGAGTTTTCGAACAAGAAATTTAAAGGAAAAGCACTCACAAAAGTCAATAATTCTATTATAAAATGGGCATCTGCTTAAGGTTCTTTTTACATTTTTATATTTCTTATGTGTATTTTTTGTAGATAGATTATGCGAGCAAAGGAGAGGATCCGATGTAGTTTATGTAAATCGAAGAAGAAGAAGAAGCCATCGAACAAAGGATTCATCTTTTTTAGTTTCCTCTCAAAGTTTTGTTTTCATCTAAAAACATATGTTTTTTATTGTTTGGATTTATAATTTGAATTTTTTTAGTGATGTAAGTATGTGAAAACATATGTGTTTGTTGTTGGGTTATATTCTATTATATGTTTTTGGTGAGATATGTATGTGAAAGCATATGTTTTGTTATTGGGTTATAACTTATTATATGTTTTTGGTGAGATAAGTAGGTGAAAACATATGTTTTTGTTGTTTGGTTATAATTTATTATATGGCTTCTAAAAAACATTTGTCACCCTAATGCTTCTTTGAAACCTGTTAACATTAGTTTGATCTTAAAATAACATAGAGAGATGAGAGAGGAGAGAGGAGAGTGGAGAGATGATAAAGGAAAGTAATTTTTGCTGGACCATATTACCCTTTTGTCACTAAATGTGTATCTTTACTTTTGATCAAAAGTAAGAAACAATCAGCACCGTAGATCACTTAGGATAAATGGTTAGGATATGGGTTTTATGGGTTTTCTTAACTGGGAAGAGTTTTCAAATTATCTCTCCCCTATATATATATATATATAGGGATAGGATCCCTTGAGAACTCATCCGAGTTGTGAGAACCATAGGAACTCTTTTGGACCCTTGATCTTGCCAATCCAATGGTTAATATTTGATCTTGTGTTTTTTTGTCTTCTTGTGTTGAGCATATTATTATTAATATTAAAATCAATAAAAAAACCCTGATAAGGGCACTTTGGGTATCAACGAAAAAATTAAACCGTCTCTCTCTTCTCCTCGATATACATCCCTGACAGTTATCACATCACCATCTCTCTCTTAAAAAAAATTCAAATATTTCAAAACCCACAAAACCTTCTTCTCTCTCACTCTGTTTGCATTGTAATTCAAGATCTTCCACACCCAAAAAAATAACCGTCGATCATCGAAGATAAAACCCGTGTACATCATTTGATTCCTCACTCCGATCAACCGTCTCCAACGTTCTCAGTGATCTCAGGTACTTGTTTCGTTTTTGGTTTTTTTGTTTTTTTTTTAACTTGATAGAAGTTAAAGAAACCCTAGGTTAGATTAACATTCATCGCATAAGTGTTTATTTTGTTCAATAGATGCTAAATTTAACAATAGTTGTAATTTTGGTTTCAAAATAGTTGCTAAATTTAACATTAGTTGTAACGATTAGGCTAGTTATGCTATAGGATATCCTATAACCGTTTGTCCTCTAATTTAAATAATTATGATGTGTTTATTTGCATTTGTGTACAAAAATTACCTGTTTACATAAATAAGAATTGTAGTTAGGAATGGTTGTTTTTTACATTGGGGTAAAATCTTTGGCCCTGTGGATTACCGGTTTTTGTGTTGTTTGACAGGAAATTAAAAAAAAATGGTGGCTTCTACCAGAAAGTCTAAACGAAGCCAGGGTGATCTATCGACCCTTGCAGACGTTGTTTACCTAAGTTCAAGTAGCAAAGGTATTAAAAGGTGGTTGTACATTGCAGCATAAAAAAATATTTTTATGCCGAATTATTGAATCCCCTGAAAAATGTTCATTTACAGCTGAAGAGACACCCGTACGTACTCGCAATCAAAGGGCTAACGCATCTCCAGTTGAGGCGATATGTATAGGGTCTTCTAGCGGGGCGGGTGAGACTCCAGTGTTTAGGGGCATACGAAACAAAAAAAAGCGATCAAGGTTGAGTCAGATATTGAATCGGATGAAGATTATGTGTCTGACACGCCACTCGAAAGGACAGTCGTACCTGGTCACCATCAGCACACATGGGGCAGCCTAAAATCACGGTCATCTCCCAGGCAGCTTTTCTTGTGTGTTTCAAAACTTAGTGCCAGGCAGCGCGACAGTGTCTGTCAGATGGGCTTTGGAGAGTTGTTGGGTTGGGCTGTGGATGGGATCCCTGTTAAGCTGGCTCACTATGTAGTTGATTCCTTCCAGCCCGATAGAATGAGGCTGAAGTGTCGGCAACAAGAAGTGAACATTGACGCAACTGTGGTTCACAAGTTATTTGGTATACCCTGTGGCGGCGTTAAGTTCTCAACTTTTACCGAACCAGATGAATGGCATCCAAAACTGCGTTTGTGGCGCGATCGCTATCCACCGAACATTTATGTTTCACCGTCGTTGATTAGGGAGAAGATACAAGAAGATGACTACGCCGACATGTTTTTTTTCAAAGTCGACTTCATTATGCTATTTGTAACAACAATGATTAGTTCTCATGGGAATGGCCTTTGCAGAGAGGAAATCCCAAAGTGTTTCACGAGTGAAACAAGTTTTGAGAATATCGACTGGTGCGATTTCATGGTTACTTCTCTGCGGACGTGTAAGCAAAAGTGGAGACGAAGCGACCCTAAATCTGCGTTCGCTGGTCCGTTGACTTTCTTGACGGTAAGCTTATCATTCAGTCTGAAAAAAAAATAGAAAAAAAGTGCATGGTTTTTTTTTAATTTTTTTAGTTTTATATTGATTACTTATTTTAACTTTTTGGCCCAGCTACTATATGTGGATAGTTTAGAAGTTGTTGATGGAATGAACACACCAGTTGCTGTACGCGCAATGCATCACTGGTCGCAAGAGTTGCTAACCAGGCGCCAGGATTATGAGATAAGCCATGGTGGCTTTGGAATGGGTAGGCTAAGGGATGTGACTGTCGCTGCAGTTAAATCTAAAGAGCAAGCTGAGATTAGGGCAGGCTCAACTGGCATCGCTGTTGATGACCTTGAGGTATATACCATGTGCTTTAGGTTTTTACTTAGATTTTCATGATTAACCGTACAACTTAAAAAGACAGTGAGGGTTTTTTGTTTCGACAGGCAGAGTTGCGCGCAGCATTTGAGGCGATGTCAGAACTGAAGGTGGTTAAGTCACGAGTCGACTCAATGTTGTCTTCCTTGTGCGCGCGACATCCAAATAATACTGGCGTTGTCGAATTGAAAGCTGCCTACGAGCATGAATTAGGCGTGGGTCGGGACTCGGTTGGTGCACCATCAACAGATTTGCATACACCATCTAAGGTGATAACAAAAGTTGTCCAGGATTTGAATAAGCAGGAGTCATCTAAATCGATGAAAGGAGGTACACTGCAGGGCGCTGTGGGGGAGAAGCATGTTGTTGAACCCGGTGACTCTTCGGACTCAAGTGAGGATGGTCATTGGTTATTTGCCCGCCATACCCCCATGTCTGCTGACGATATTCCATCCCCTGCTGATACGTGCAATGTACCAGCCCCCATGTCTGCTGATGATATTCCATCGACTGTTGATGACGACAGCCTTCATAAAGGTACGCATTCTGGCACTTTTTATGGTCCTTTGTAAAACTCTGTGTACGTTCCTTATTATTATTAGTTATTGTGAGTGTTTTGAACTTTTGCAGCTGAAAAAGGCAAAGATGTTGGTTCGCCGGCGGCGTTATAAAGTGTCGCGGCTATTGCTTCTGAAGACCCGTTGGTGGCTGATGTTGGTGGAAGTCCAGGAGTGTCTAAAACATTGGCAGCCGAGCTTGATGCACATAGGAAGAGGTTTGGTCTCTCAACGATTTGGATCGGCTCTGATTGTATGTCCCTACCCTCTGAAAATAAAACTGTGATTTAGTGTGTTTTGTCAAACTTATGTAACGGGTCGTTGTTGACCTATTAAAACAGTGCCGGGCACGTCAAGTCACGTACATCCGGTTTTGAGTCAGCCAAGTTTTAGCTTAGGCCTGACACAAGACATGCCAGCCGCTATAGAGACAAATGTTACCGGGCATGGGGACAAAGGCTTAAGTCAACCAACTTTTAGCCTAGGCCTGACACAGGAGATTGTGACTGAAGCTGCTCGTAAGGATCCCATACATGTTGAAGCGGCTGAGTGTGCGGTTGATTTGGGCCAACCGAGTTTTAGCTTGGGGTTAAGCCAAGAATCCGTACATTTGACGCAGGTGGGAGTGGAACAATCAGTTCAGGGTGGGGTGTTGAAGAACCAACAGATCGCTATGGACAGTAAGCAGGGTGAGTGTTGGACCCCCTGCTTTTATTTTTATACCAATAAAATATACAAAAATGTTTTTAACTCTGATCTTTTTTGGGCCTTGTGTACGAAAACAGATTCCAAATGCGTCGCACCGTTGATGACAAAAGAGGTTCCAGATACGTCGCTGTCATTGACGACTAAACAGAAACCAGAAGAATACCGAGGGGCAACTAAGAGTATGGTTGCTAGATTACCTGTTGTGTTGAATGATCGTGCTGAGATACAAACAACGAGTACACGGACAGAACTACTGGTGTGGGATTTTCTGTTTAGTACAACTGACAAAACAAAACTGATGGAGCAAGCAATCCGTGAGGCTAAGAAACAGTAAGGCCAAACAAAAAATCAAAATAACCTAATTTTTGTATTCGTTTTAACTCACCATTTTCCTTTATTATTTGTAGAAAAGCCGCTGTTGGAGCCGTTATAGATGAGGCCGACATCGACCCCACTGAGCATTACCCGTAAGTTTTCCTGTTGTACACCATAGCTTTTACACCAGTGTAAAAAAAACGCTGATGTCTGTTTGTTATTTTCGATATTGCAGGTACGTCATGTTTGAGGACCGGTATGGTTTCCGCTCCGAGGTCCCGTTTCTACAATCTTTGGCATTAGGCCGAAGGTTATACGGTTCAGTGGTGGATGCGTGGATTGATGTCCTTAACAACGACCCGCTATACCGTTCCGCAGGAGGGGTGCGACGTTTGTTTCTTGCAACAAGCACAGTTGTGAGTACACGGGGAAGTGGTTTTTTTTTTTTACTTTTCATTTTTTTTATTCCCCTGTAATTTCTTATTTGTTTCATCCGAAATTGGCGTAAAACACTTAGTGTGGGCTGCCTTTTTTTTTAATATTTTATTTTTTACCCAGGTCGATTGGATGTTGAAGGTAGATGGGGACAGAAATGCGCAACGTGTGGCGGCTTTCAGAAGTGGTGTCTCGGGCGCGGTGCGTGGCAATCAGGATGTTATGGACTTACAGTCATTCGACTTGGTTTTTGTCCCGGTCCTGGAAATGGAGCACTATTACGTTGTCGTCTTCGACCTCAAGCATGAAGACATTTGCCTGCTAGATAACATTGCTCCCAGGAAGTCACCAGTGGTGCTGTCAGACAGCAACCTGTACGTGCTTAAAAGCACGCCATTCAAAGTGGTACGAAAAATTAAAAAGATCGAAACCATAGTTCTATCTTTCTGTTGTATTTTTTAAATTTTTTGTCTCACAACTTATACTGCGATGAATGAAAATAAAATGCAGAAGCATATGTTCGTTGAGTACCTCGCAATGGTTAACCACCCGAAGACGAATGCGATGAACGAATGCCCCGTCAGGCCAGTTGTTTTGCCGTGGAAGACATACAAGAACACTAGTGACTGTGGGATATTTGTGATGCGGCATATGGAGAATTACTGCGGGATGTCGGCGCGTTTCAACTGTGGGTTTAGCTTAAATGGTAAAAGGAAACAAACGCAACTAGACGCTTTGCGGAAGAGGTTCGCAGCGAGCATCCTGCTGTCGGGAGCAAACATCTACAAGGATCGGATTTGGCGTGACGCGGTGAGCATATAAGGCTGCGATTCAGAGGGGGTGTCGTGTGTGTCTGTTGGGGTGTGGGTTTGTCTGGTTTAGGCAGTTGATTTGTGGGTTAAAACTTTGGTATTATAAAATGGCGACATATTTTGGGTACTTATATGTCGCGTAACTAACATTTGACTATCACTTTCTTTTGTGGGTTAAAACAATTGTAGTTGTCTTAACAAATATATGTACCAGTCTATAGTTTCTATGTTTTTACAAACAGTTTTAAAAATTATTCGATTTTACATATCCCAGTTTATGTCCATCTTTTACAGCGGTGTAAAAAACATAAAATGTTGATAGACAAAAACATGTGTTCTCGTTTACTGTTGATAGACAAAAACATGCTTCAGTAGCATCTTTTACACCGGTGTAAAAACATTACAGTTGATATACAAAAACATGTCTGGTCGTTTGTCCATAGCCCACCTTATGCCCATTCACGTTACATGGCCCACATTACACCGGTGTAAAAATACTGGTTTGCAATGGATGCGTTAAATAAGCAAACTTAAGTGAACAAAACAGTTACATGCCCCCCCCCCCCCCCCCCCAAAAAAAAATGCTGGTCTCCTGATTACATGGCCCACTTTATACCCCTGCTGGTTTTCACAAAAAACAGAGAATCAAAAAGGACACCCCACCACGTGATGGAAACTAAAAAAACAAGCAATCCACGTCATTACATGGCCCACTTTATGCTCATTCACGTGATCTGAATTAAAAACAAAAAGCTCAACCTCGATACATGGCCCACTTTATATATTTACACCGGTGTAAAAAATGGTATGGAGTGGATGAATTAAAAAACAGAGAATAAAAACAAGCACGTGATCTGAATTAAAAACAAAAGCTCCACCTCGATACATGGCCCCCGCTTTTATATATTTACATCGGTGTAAAAAATGGTATGGAGTGGATGAATTTATCGGGTGAACAATGGTATGTAAACAAAATGGTATAAAACAAATGGTATGTAAAAATAATTTACACCGGTGTAAATATATATAGTGGGCCATGTATGGAAAATGTGATCTAAATAAAAAAACAAAACTCCACGTCATTTTATGGCCCACTTTATTCCCATTCGTATGGAAAATGTTAAGGGTGTTGGTGTAATCTTTATATATTTACGCCGGTGTTAAGGCAAAAAAATAGTACTCTTCCCGTCACACTCGTTAGCTTATTCGCTTTACAGATATACTGGTTACATGGGGCATTTTATAAAATCTTTTATATATACACCGGTGTAAAAAAAATGGTATGTAACAAATGAAATTTGTTAAGTATACTGGTTACATGCCTCCCCCAATTTGTATATATTTTATGTATTTACACCGATGTAAAAAACGGTATAATTACATATGATCTTAGTATATTTAAGGGGTGTTTCTATTTCCCATGAACGACAAAAGTAGGTGTATACTAAAAAAGAAAAAACTTAAAACTGTTATGTCAGTGCCCCAAATCAACATCAAAGACAGTGGCTGTTTATTTTAAAATTTCAACCCATTAAATGATTGGTGCCACTAACAAAGTACACACTCTTTGGTGATAGCAGGGCCCACTTTTTCATTTTTCCCCACTACTTATACCAGCCTTTTGTGTGGCAAGAAAATCGGAGTCAGCCTAAGATAAAAGGTTTCTTGGTTATATATATATTTTTTAATATATTATTTATGTTTCCTCATTTTCCCCTGAACTTATATTTGTTAACTTACTTAATGCTAACTGTGCAGACATGAGTGGCGGTGAAGAAGAGAGGCCTCATAAGTTCCCACGTAATGAGAGGAAAGGCAAGCTAGTCCAAGTGTGGCATCGTTCGCAAATGGGTATACGCCCCGGGTCAACAACACCACCTCCCCAGCCTATGTTGACTAGTCCTCCACCAATGCAGCCACCGCCCCGCCCCCCGCATGTTTGGACTACAACTCCACTCATGCCGCCTCCGCCACCTATTGGAGGCAGGCCTGCGCTGCGAGCTTATGACCGAGGCAAGTCCCTCGCGCAGGATGCGTACGCAGTCAGGCCGTCTTATTGTCCACTGCCATTGCGCTCCATCCCTGTGTACGCAAGTCAGGGGGGATCTGGCCCCCACGGTCGCTATAACAGCCAGCAACAAGGTTGGTTGGGTTACCCTAACGAAGGCAGCGGGAAGGGGACTGAGGTAAAATTACTTGATCTGGGATGGGGGACACCAGTGGGCATTGATGGGCAACCACGTGTGCCAGATGCTAATCCTACCGTGAGCATGGGTTCAGCAAAGAACCGCCTTCGCAAAACCGTTAGCGACTCCAAATCAGGGGCGTCAAAAGCCCCAACCCCTGAAAAAACCTGCATGGCCTCGGACGAGTACAAACACCTGGAGGACGACCTGGTTGGTTTTGACTGGCCCTCTGACGACGAAACTGACTCCGACGCAGTTATGTCGCCAAAGGGGCGTTGGTAAAGACGTACCTGGACTTGGGATTTGATGCGGTCAAATTGAATGTAATAAAAATAATGTAGGCGTGATCGCGTGTGCTTGTTATGTTTATGACTTGGGTGGGGCCTGGTTCTTTTTACCCTGATGTAAAAAAAGAGTTCCACACCCCCCTCCTATGTATTGCTATGTTTAATGTTTTATTTCATGTGTGTGATCTAGGCAGGTAGTCTCTACTTTACACTGGTGTAAAGTGTGAAAAATCCCAATAAACAGATACGCAAAATAAAAACAGATCAAGCATGACAACCATATATATTTATAACTTATAAGAAACATCACAAGCATGACAAACCCCAGCCCCCCACCCCACCCAACTATTTGGGTTATTGTTTTTACATACATATACCAAAATAAAAAAGGACCCCCGTCAAACTGCAACTACACACTGTATATGGTTTTTAAAAAATGCCCGTTCCGCACAACCGACACAGGTCTGTGCTGAACAAACATTTACACCATGGGGGCCCCCCAAAAAAACGGCATAAGTCGACGGTTGTTACAGTTCAGATAGAGTTTTAGTTTAGACAAATTTACCACAAAATGTCACGGGGCTAGGGGCTGTTCATACACATCTACGGTGCTGCGTCTTTGTTCTTCGTTGGGCAGTTCCTGGAATCATGGTCAGTTACAAATTCAAAGCATGTTTTGCACTGCCGAGGGTGCTTCTTCTTCTTGTTCACCGCCTTCTCGCCAGGTCCCACAAGTCGTCGATTAGTACCACATCCCTTGTTCCTTATCCCTTGCGGATTGGTGCACGAAACTTCAACATCCTCTGGCACCCCTAGCAAGTCTGCAATGACATTCGTGTTCCCCGCCTGCGCATGAGCTGGCTCGCTGCTGGTCCTAAAAACATCATCCTTCATAGACTTCAGCTGGTCAGAAAACATGGATAAACGATCAGGGGAAACGCTTAGTCGATCAACACATTCATTAAACATGTCGAGCAGCGCGTTTCGCGTGACAGCGTTTTCACTGTGGTCAACTCCATAACGCGCATCTACACTGAACACAGACTTTGGTAAAACATTGCGCCTCCACCTGTCCATTATATACTTCTCGGGATTTCCTCAACCTTGGTGTATCTGAAAACACAAAAAATGTGCCTGCACAGGTATCCAATTCGGGTCCATGAATTGCATGAGCATGTCACGTCTTCACAGTTTGGGTGGACCCTAACCTGTATTCAAATGACATAGAACAATTAGACAGAAAAAAATTAAAAAAGAAGAAAGGAAACAATCTGTTACGCATAATACTTCGAAATACTACCGTGTAATCGTTAACCGGATCTGTGCGCTTGTCAAGATGGGTTACAGTGTACACCTTCACCCCATCAACTTCATCTTGGTTGGTAATAAAACACCGCAACAATGATTTCTGAATCTCCTTTCGCACTTCATGGAATATTGTTTGCGAATAAATCATGGCGCATTGCTTTTCAAGGGCGGTGCCGGTCTTAAATTCAGGAAGGCGGTCCTCGGTTTGATGCTCCGCAAGCCTTTGTCGGTATCTTTGAGAGTCCATCGTTGTATCAAAACACAACAAAAACTGCACAAGCGTATTCGCCCAGCTAGAATTTACTTTGAATGACGCGTTGGAGCTTTCACATCGAGATGTTGTCTTCATGAGGCACGACATTGGTATTTCGCGAAAGTATGCAGGCACCCACATCTCCCTGATATTAAACATATCTCGCAGCCACTCGTGATCTACCAGCCCGTACTTTTGGAGCAGCTTCTCCCATCGGCTTTCGAAGGTGGACGGCTTTATGTAACAATTCCAAACCAACTTATGGATTGCCGCCCGTACTTCTGAGTTATCATGTGCACCTCCTACAACCTGTTGTTTTAAAAAAAGAATACAGAGCGCATGAGTTTTTAGAAACCCTCTTAGTACAACCTGTTGTTTTGAAACCCTCTTAGTACCTTCGCGGGCAACTTCTTCATAACGTGCCACATACATAGCCGATGCCTGGATTCAGTAAAGATAGCAGCGACGGCTTGCTTCATAGCTGGGTCCTGATCCGTCAACACCAACTTGGGCTGCTTCCCATGCGCTCCAAGAAACGTGTTTAGCAGCCAGCAATACGACTCGATGGTTTCATTAAACAGCAACCCCGCACCAAAGGTAACACAACGCTTGTTATTATCCACGCCAGTGAAAGGGACGAATATCATATTGTACCTGGACAAAAAAAACGGCATAAAAAAACATGTAAAAAACACTAAAAAATATAAAAAGTACCACAGCACACACACATATATATATATATATAACAGGAGCAGAACAAGAGTATCATTTAAACCTATTGGTTTGGTACGTCGCGTCGAACGCAAGCACATCCCCAAAAGCTTGGTAATTTATCTTTGATATCTCGTCGGCCCAGAAAACATATCTCAGCTCGCCATTGAAAAGGCTGTACTTAAAGGAGAAATTTGGCAAATTCTTAACCCTATCGTTCAGCTTATCAACGATCATCTGCGAATCCCTATTCCCAATGAACATTCGGATACTCCGGGCGAAGTTCTTGTAGTCAACAGGGGTCCCCTTCACGTTGTGGTGTCCACCTTTTAAGCTGACTTGCATCCTGTGTGCTACTGATGGACCAACCTTGTTGAGGCTTGCACGGTGAATAAATTCTTTAGTGGCAAAATCCAACTTCCTCCCAATCTTGGTTAAATCTCTGTTGTACGAAGGGACAAGCATGTGATTGTGGCTCTCTTCAAAGTGATAAATCTCCCACATCAACGTAACATTGCATAACTTCGCTCTCACGCTGGCTTTGCAATCGCACACCTGGAAAGTTGACTGCCTAATCTTCAACGAAGTCTCATCTACGGAGTCGAATTTCCTTTTTGTTTGGGGTTTCCCTGACTTGGAACACAGAATGTACCTATGGGTGATGATGCCTTTAACCCTTTTTACAGTTCCAATCCTAATAGAAAAGCCACAATTCTCAGCATACTTCTCATACATTTGTACCACCTCTTGCCACTCCCTATACTTAGCATTCAGGTCCGGCTTCAACGACTCGTCTACTATTGGTTTCCAGTAACGAGTACCGTTTGGTGTAAACCAATAAGCGCAACCAGATCCTACGAACAACAACAACAGAAATGAAAAACATAGAAAAGTTATTACGTCTGAAGGAAATACAAAACTTTTCCCATGACACTAAGTTTACACCGATGTAAAAAACGTTATCAACAACCCTAGTGTGCCATTTCTGGGTTAGTGGTACACCGACCAAACAAAAAAACGTTTGCTTAACAACAAACCGTTGTAAAATAAAACCTTAACATGACACTATTTGAGCCATTTTTGGGGCTTTACCCCAGTGTAAAACACTATAACTACTCGACATATGCGTAATAACAAAACATTAATCATTGTATGAAAAAAACACAACTGCAAACCCACAAAAAATTACCAAAACTTATAAACTAAAAAAAAACCAAAAACCAAAAAGAAACTTGCAAAAATATGGTATACTGGGAAAAAAAATTTAACATAAAACAAAGGAAAAGTGTTATTAAAAGGAATCATTACCGTCTTCTTCCACTTGTGCCGGTTGGCTAATGGGGGAAATATTGAGTTGCTCAGCAGACGAACTAGCTTCTTCAAGTGAAAAAACCCCACCAATAGTTTCTTCTGAATCATCGACCACCCTTTTCCCCCTGTCAGGTACTGATCGCAAACTACTCTCCACCGAACCATTCTCAGCTTCGGAACTTACCGGTGGACCTTCAGCAAGGAATCTAGCAACATCCTGTAAATCTTGTTCGGTGAAGAATTCCACACCGTTGGGGCCATCGTTTGGATCATCCATACTCTCGATAACAAAGTGGTTAGGGTTTTTAGTCACTGGATTGGGGATGTGTGTGTGTTTTTTAGTTTGAAATGGGGATGTGTGTGTGTGATCTGCATGTGGGTTTGGGTGTTATATGTGTATTATTGAGAACACAATTCTAAGCGGGAAAAAAAACATTGGGATAGTAAATGCCAGCCATATTATTGCTTATTATATTCTTAATCTCAAATCTGATGATTTGATTAGATAGCTAATTTTTTTGAATGGACAAAATTGCCCATCAATATAATAAACCCAACAAGCTTATGTGTCATTTTGTGATTGGCCCATAAGAGTTCTCAAGTTCTCACAACTGGAGTGAGTTCTCAAATGATCCCAATCCTATATATATATATATATATATCACTTTCGTTGATTTTATATGTTTAAGTATTCATGCAATAGAAGCGTAATAAAAATAATAATTACAAAAGTAAAAGTAAGATTTTAGTCGGCCTGAGCTTAGTGTATACCCTGACACGTGTATGTCCTGTATGCTTGTATATGAGTTGCATATTGCCATCTTATTTTGACACCATATGTATTACATATACAACCAATCCTGTTCAGAGTGTGTATGGTTACGCAAGTATATGACCATTATACGTATATACAAATCTTATATATGACCCACATATATTTATACGACCCGTATATTTGCATAGCCAAGCATGAAGCATCTGAGATTCCCTTACTAGTACGACTAATAGCTACGTATACGAGTATTATACAATGAGGTCAAAATAGGTTTTTGGGTTTTACAAATAGTATGACCCTTTTAAGTACTTTTGATATGAAATACGACATGAGAAACTAATGATAATTTTTAGGAACTCAATGCCTAAACCAAATAATGGTTTCAACTTTAAAGTAATTCCTGAACACAAACCAAAAGCATAAGCTTTTACAATGTGGCAAAAAATTGAATTCATAACCATTTATACGTTAGAATTAAGATAAACTACGTTTGTCACATGTTGAAACATTTTTTTTTAATTTTCTAGAAATTAAATAAAACGATCCAAGATATTGTTAGCCTTAGTCAAATGCATAAAATACCCTTCAATAACGACCCAAACACAAAAACAAATGTCATATATGCACATTGGTTAATCATTCTTTCTAAGATGAACTCCTCAAAGCCACCATGGCTTTTCAATTAGATCTTTGGAAAAGATGTACCGAAATCTTGAGTTATAAGGCAACCATTCGATGATTTGCGATGTTTTCTTACTGGTTTTATGTTGGGCGCATTTCTGTATGGAATCACAAAGCTTTTTGTCAACATTTTCGGTTATCCATTTCAAAAGCTTGTCTGGAGAGATGTTGTTGGCTTCCTTCCCGAATCTTTCAACTAATTTTGGAATGAAAACTTTCTTTGATTTCTTGACGATTATGTTTGATTCAAGAAACTCCCTCGTTGCTACTTCTAGCTCCTCTTTGATGTTTGATGGTGTGTACACTTTTAGCTAACAAAACGGTAAAAAGTTAAATGTTTTCTATTTCTTTTTCATTTTGTAACCAATCTGCCAAACTTTAGAAAGCAAAGCAAATGGTATATATAGTTTTCATGTTTAGTAATGTTTTCTATTTCTTTTTCTCTAGCCCCTGAAGCAGTACGGTTTCTGAAACGAGTGCAGAAGGTGGTCCACAGTGACTCGCAAAGCCCTAAGAACCAAGGGTTTGTGTTTAGTAGGATAGGCTTTGCGATTCAAAAGGGGATAGCGGCGCAGCTTGTTGCCCGCTTACCCACCATCTAAATGTAACTTGTTTTGTCTTGGTATGAAATGGATAAATTTAGTTTAAAAAAAAAAAAAAAAAATGTTTAGTAATTAAAAAACTTACGACAGGATCAGATGAAGTTCCTGTGCAAAGAGCAAAACACAAAAGTGGCTGGTGATACTCAAGTCCAAACTTTGTTCCAATGCGTTGTCTTTCTTCTCCTGATTTCTTACACAATGCAGTTGAAAGAATTGTCTCCAGCCACTAGTATTAATTAATTAGTGCATATATATTTCATGATCAAAATCATAGGATAGGGTTAATACTACACTTTCTTGTTTTTTTTTTTGCGAAAATTCCCATACCACGTAAAAAGATATATCGAAAAAAATCACTATATTAGTTCTTTATATATTAAATTTCCTAAACTTGTCTCAAACACATGTATCTATTGTTGTTATTATTATTATTATTTTAAATAGTGACTTGTTAACTCTTGGTCAAAATTTAATTAAGTGACCTTCAACATGTTGCAAAAGAAATTGCCCCATCTAATTCTGACCAATTTAAGAGTTAACAAGGCATATTTTTTTTTAAAAATACGTGCATTTTAAACAAGTTTAGGGACTTTAATATTCAAAAAATAGTCTAGTGACTTTTTCATGTAATTTTTTACAAGTTGAGGAAGGACTTTAATATATCAAAATTAAGTTGAAGGAAGGACTTTCCGGGAAAAAATTAAAAGTATATCGGTTTCTATGATATTACCCCTAAATGACTAATCAAAGTATATAGTTGGGTACCTTTCCAACCCTAGGGGTGCGGAACCTAAATATGGCCTGCTCGATGGCATTTGCGCTTATCATATGACCACCGATTTTATAAGCAGCCTGCACTACACAAAACGGAGACACACGTTATCGACAAATAAATTCAATACAAAGTATTTAGCAACCTCTAATTGTAAATCATATTATAACCAAAGTCAATCCAACTTCTATGCTCAAGGTGGTTTGAAACCATATAACATCTATTAAGAGACATATGATCCTTTTTAATAAGGAAGTGCACTACCTTGTGAAATAAAGTTACCCTTCTCAGAGAGCTGTGGGGTATCCCGTATGCTAAATAGGCCTACATGACCAAAATATTAATGAAATGACACATGTGTTTGTTTATGTCTGTTTATGTTATTAAATAGTATATATGATAAAAGCGAAGTGAGCTTACATGCATAATCATGGAATTATACATATTGATCCAGAACGCAATTTGTGCATTTGTGTCCATATTGCTCAGGTTCAACTTCTCTAGTTGCTCCACTAAAAGTCTGAACAAAGAGAACTCTTAAACATTAACTTTGGTGATAGAAACATATTGATTCTCCAACCCTTTTGACCATTATCCAACTCACATGACCCTCTCATCTTGCCACCTCTACCATATGCCTAACTATATGACAAAAACAAAAATCATTTTTTATATGTGTTAAGCGTAAGGACTGACCTATAACTGTTTATAGCATAAGATGCACGAGAAAAGTTGTTCTTATCGGTTGATATCCATGAGATTTCGACTGTTGATTTGCAATTTTTTCTATTGGTGGACAATGAAGATGATTTCTTATGTTGTGAACTTGTTGATGATGAGCTATTGAGCCAGCAGTAAGCAGCAGCCATACATTTTACCATCTCTTCCGATAATCTGCTTGGACACTGGTAAAGATGATCTTTTAAAGTTAGCTGTTTATCAGTTGCTAAGGGATTTCCCTTTATCTGCTATTAGAAACATGCATTAGTAGTTATCCAATTGTCGATACAATAACGTTGCATATATTAATCTCATATACTATCATTTGCTCATTTTGATTATGGATATAATAAGTTCAAGCCTCAACACTAATAGGATTGTTGATTTATCATAGATATTTTAAGACGAATTAAGTGCGGATTAATCCAAGACTTATGGTGATCTTTTTTTAATTTATTACCCAAACTTGAGCTTAAAAAGTCTATTGTTTCATTGAGCATGCAACCAAGCTTGTCTACTTAAAACATGTATCATATCAATCATGAATACTGATAATACATGAAGACAAAATATGACCGTTGAAAACGATATACATACCTTAATATCAGTTGAACACGTAGATTCAAAATAATCATTGGCTTTGCTACTGGGTAGTGAAGCATTCCTTGTTTTAGACTGCAATAAGTTTCCTTTCCCAGGGACATTTATGGTAGAAAGAGCATGGAATTTCCAAAAAGGGAAATTCTTTGAAGAACAAAAGGTGCTTGAAATAATAGTGGGATGCTTTCTTGCTTCCTTCTTTGCAATTGCATGTGCAGGAGAAGTTAGGAGTGAACCTTGTGCAGATGATGGGCGGCTAACACATTGTTCGAACATGGTTCTGTATAATGAAAGAACATGCTGTTCACGGTTCATAACTTCTTCCTCGAGTAACTGAATCTCAGTGATTAACTCCTTTGTCTAAATGCACCAAACTCTTGGGTATCAGTATTTAAGGCTGTGTAAATTATGACGGATAAGAGAAAAGTAACAAAAGTTAAGGTATTCTGTTTTTTAACTTGTTCGACTAGATGTGAATATATCAGTATGAAGAATACTGCCTATTAAGACAATAATATTGATAGCTAAGAAGGGTGAGGTCATCTATTTATGTTTCACAAGGACAGTCAAGTAACTAGTCACAAGTAGTAAGTTATACATGTACAATGGTCACCTGATTAGCGGAATGCCTATGGCCAGGCGATAACGTACTAGATGTTCGGCCCAAAGCTCTCTCAAGCAACATCCGCACTGATTTTTCTTGCTGCAACCGCATTTGCAGTTGCTCAATCTGAAAGTTCACATCTTTCTATAATTAACTGTTCACTGTAACTTGTTCCCAAATAAGTGTCACGTTTATGTTCTTACAGAGTTACAGGACAAAAAAAAAAAAAAAACCCAACCATGTTGCTTTTTTTTTCTTTTTTGTAAGAACATAAAATATGCATAAAAATTATAAAAGGAGTGTCTTACACAAATTAATGAACAAATTTACTCTAAACTCAACATAACATAACAGAAGATCAAGTGACAAAACCATATTAGTAGTATACTAACATCATTTTCCAGTGAATCCCGTTGTTTTGACACGACATCTGGTTCATGAAGATGAGAATATTCACTGATCCGTGCTTCAGAATGCAAACCCTGTTTTAAATTTAAGGGCGGATGATCGTTAACTTAATTTTATGTTAAGGTAGCAGACTATATATTAGATGCAAAATTAAAGCAGAACAAAAACATATTTAATCTGACTGTTAATAAAGTAAAAACTAAGGCCATCTTACAGTTGATCTATTCCACTCCTCTTTAGGATGTGATGCTCCTCCAGCTCTCAAAGCATGAGTAGATCCAGAAGCACTGAAAATTACCAACATAATTACTATTTGAATTCAGTAGTTTTGTTACTAGAAGTTTGCACATTGCAGTCAACTTTAGTTTGAACAAGTTGAGCTTAAAATGAAGCAAACAGATCATGAAAAGAAAACATAATAATGTCACAACATTGATAAGATAAGCCAAACAATATGATGTTAAAGAAACAGAGTTTGAATACAAAAATGACCTCTTAGAACGTTTGTGCTGTCCATGAACATGTGTCTGTTCATCATTACCTACATTCTCCATTCTCATGTTTATTTCTTTCAAACAAAATTCAAATCATGTCTGATTTATCTTCTTTAATGCAATTAATAGAACTTGCATTTAAATGTGCTACATATGTATTCATAATGGGGTTGGGGTAGAGCAATCAATCCCACAAGTTTGTTCCTCTTAAAATTAGAATTTTTTTTATTTATTTATAGCATTCCCATCGAGTCTCTCTCTCTCTCTCGGTCTATATAATTTAACTAAAAAAATACCATTTTCTCTAAACTTTATTTATTTTTTAAAAATATATCACATCCGATTCTCCATCTCTATTTCTATCTTACCTGCAAACACTAATTTTATTGTTTTTTTTTCTCGTATTTATAACTTACAATAACATATCTTTTATAAGGTCAACCTGTCAACCATTACTAGTTTGACTCTTTTACAAGGGCAAAGCATTGTGAGGGCCGGGAGGTGCTCTGGCCCCTACCGTTTTAAGGGCACCATAACTTTCGGCTCCTATGAATTTTTTTTTCCAAGCTTCGCCACTACTGCTCTTTTAGATGAATTGATTACATAGATATGTTCACTGTTATACAATTTTAAATACATCCAGACACATAAATAAATATATACCAAAGGCATTATAGCCTAGTGGTATCTTGGTGGTGAGATAAGACTTAGGGGCCATAAGGTCTTGGGTTCGAATCTCACAAAGGGGGTTTTCTCATAATTATGAGTTTCCTCCTGAATTGGTGACTTGGTGGTGGAATATGATCGCGTGGCAACACTGGTGGCACGATGATACTCCAGTGTTCCGTGAGTGATTCCAATTTGTTGGCCGTTCAAAAAAAACATAAATAAATATATGGGGTGTGTTCCGTGTTTAAGGGAAAAAGGCATGCCGCAATGGGTAGGGGTCCTAGCGGATTTAGACCACCCAAGAATATGTCCAACAAATTGAAGGCTTCTTATTAATGACCAATATCACATCAAATTCAAATCTCAAAATCACATATAATTGTCTAACCATTAATTCGTCTTAATTAATGTCTCAATCTTACAGGAATATATTTTTTATAAATTTATCAAACAAGTGCATGTAAAAATAATATACACATTTTAACCACCAACTCCCCATAATATTCAAACAAGCTAGAGCTTATAATTGTGGCCCGTTTACCTACGTATCACTTGTAATTGGTTGTTTTGGTTTAATATATAAGTAACTTAATTTAAACTAAAAAAAAAGGGTTACCAGGCTATCCATGTTTGACTGGATATCCGGAAACTGTTGAAGTTGAAAAAAAAAAAAAAAAAAAAAAAAAAAAATTGTAACTTAATGATGACAATGACTATCACACAGTTGAACCATGCATATCGTTTCAGAATACATTAATAAAAAAAAGATATTGATAGTGTCAGGTAAAGGTGATGATGATGATGAACGTTGGGAGGATAAAATGAAGTGATTCACATTTGAAATTAGGGATAAATATCATGTATAAACACAAGATTGGAGGTTTTACGTGCAGTGTGGTAGCTGATACAGAAACTGAATTAAATTCTGTCACTATCTTGTTGTTGAGAGCATTGAATGAGAGAATTTAATTCGTCTGTACTCTTGTAACTAGCCAATTGTTCATTCATATCATATTCATGGATGTGAGAGAGTAGCATGATATATGTAGAGAGAGAAGTAACTCCTCAAGGTAAAATGTCACCATCTGTATTTGAGTGAATTGATTGGTTGCTCCATGTGCTTTCTAGATATTGCGTGCTTGATCCCCATGCTTCAATGATTACTACCGTGGTCCTAACGGTTTACAACTTATTACTTTTGTGGACCTTATGGTTGAATTTCGTAATTGCAATGATCCTTCCCTTATATTACGTTTAATTATCTCTGTTAACTTCACGTGAAATGTCGATTCTAACCCTCATTCTAAAAAAACAAATACAATAATTAATTATATCATTTTAGTAATAAAAGTGGGCCCCATCCCACCCTAAACCTTCTTCTTCCCCATCCAACCCACCCTTCTTCAACCGTTCAACCCAACCATAACCACCACCCACCCACAATCACCATCGACCTTTCCTCCTCTTCAAAGTTTGAACCCCACCATAACCATCACCTCACCATTGTCCACCTCCCACCACCATCCACCTCCTATCATAATCCATCTCCTTTCTTCTTCAACCTTACCGTAACCACCATCGTCTACCTCCCATCATCGTGCGTTTGGTTCGGGCTCCGTCACCATCGCCTCCACCTCGCGCCTGTACAGTGCCAATCGAAGAAACAGAGCTGCTTGTACAACACCAATTGCGTCTGGATATGTTGTCTTTCACCTCACACAGCAGTGGCGACATCCTTCTTATCCTAAATACAATAGATCTTTCGATGGTGGTGGGTTTTTGTTGTTGGGGACGATGAAGATGAAGGTGGTTGTTGGGGAAGATGAAGTTGGCTGTGGAGATCGAGGATGAGTTGGTTGGGGCAAATGCAGGTGTATGCAATTTGTTTATTTTTATTAAGTACTAATTTATTTGTTGTTCAAAATCTTAATTTATTTATTTTTGTTTATTTAAAAATGAGGGTATTTTGATCATTTTACATGATTTAACTGAAAAATTTAACGACGTTAGTTGTTAAGGACCACGGGTGTTATGAAGATATAACCATTAGGATCATGTTTGTAATTATTGAAGTACATGGATCAAGAATGCAAGATCTGGAAAGCACAGGACCAACCAAGTAATTCACTCTTTGTATTTATACATTTTGATACACAATTTATGTGAACAACGTGATTACTCGGCACAATATTTAAACGAATTAAGGGCTGTTTAGCAACTTTTGAATCGGTAGTGCTGAACCAGTAAGAGGTCTGAACTATTTAAGTGTTGAATCTAGTAAGAGGTCTGAACCATTTAGACACAATATAATGTTTACTCATTCAGAGGCAAATGTCTGACTGATTTAGACATTTGCTCGCGAAACAAATACTCTGAGCTCATTAAGAATGGAAAGAAACAGACCCTTAATGTTTGTTTAGGCTGAAAATCTTGATCACATTTATGAATATAATCTACTAGTTTATCATCTGGAAGCTTCCATGAATAGAAAAAACTAATATGAAGTGACAAAATGTATGTATCATAAAAGGAATATGCCGTTTTTTCAGGAAAAAAAATTTGTAAGGGATCAACACTCGTTAACCCTTAAAACCAATTCTACGTTGCACTTCTTGCTCGAGTGAACTCTCTGTAAAACTTTGTCACTTGCTCACTCTAAAGTTGCGATGTGAACCTGAAAAAAAACCAACCAAATTGGTATCAAATGATATGTCATGATGATGATAGGCGATTCTGATGTGTAAAGCGAGCATATGTGAATGAATGACATACCTGTTCAATCTTTATTATGGATATACAATCGATCACCTTGGGTGACACCGAATAAAACAATCAATAGATAAGGAGTAAAGATCCATTTTGAAGATAAATAAAATTGATCTAACTGCTATCGACTAAAAAGATTGTTGGATGGTAACTTTTTATGTCTCCTGAGTATTTTCTCTACTCATACATAATTTTAGTATCTATTTCAATAATCACCACATGTTAGTCGAGTTCAAAGTACATACATTAAAAACGATCTAAGAGGTGTGTATGATAGGATAATCAATTATCACTTATCAGCTAGATATTACATGGTTTCTAACAATCATAGGTTATCTTTAACCGGCTTAGCAACCTTTGTAATCAATATTCCTAGCAACACCAATCAAAATACAAAAAAATTGATTCTTACCAAACTGACTACATCTGTGAATATATGTAGTTAGCGGCTTCTTATATATAATAGTCGGTTCAAAAATATATATGCTATCTTAACATGATTAGTGACTTGCCTAAACATGCTTAATGAATTACCTGAACACATTGTGTTTTTTTCTGCATGAACAAAAACCCACTAAAAAATTCGTTTTTTTCGTTTATTGTATATCACTATGGTACTTGTTCAAACTATATATAGTAAAATGCTTATTAATTTGGTTTAATTTCTTTTTAAAAAAATGTTGTATATAAAAGTTATTAATGTCTAAAAATTATGGGAGAGTGCATTTACCATGCACATGAGATAATTAATTGATGTTTGATATGTGTAGATTACTAAAATATGTCTTTAACATGCTATATGAGTAGTATATGATGATCTAGGTGATATTAAGATCAAAATGTGGAAATTGGTTCTCTAAGATTGACTATTTGTCTCAAAATGCGCAATAGGCAAACAAGGGGTTTTGCTTAGTTAACGCATGAACTTTTGGCTTTAACTATTATTTAAACCAAAAACGATATAAGATTTGTATGTTTATAACTTAAGATGATTTCTTAAAATCTAGACAAGAGGTATAAACGAGTTTTACAAGAAATAGTCACGTTTTGTCAAAAAAACGCTTTTATGTAAAAACAAGTCATGAATGTCGTATTATGTGAAATTATGTGCTACATGATAGTATTTGACTATGATTGAGTGTTAGATTTAGTAATTCAAGTTTGTGTGATAATTGACTTAGGGTTTGTATATGAGTGTGATCATATAATTAAAACCTAGGGATCGGAGTATTACGACGCGATATATACACGTGAGGTCTAAAAAACCTAACCACGCGTTATAGTCTCCAATGGGTCGTTAGGGTAAGGGTTTATGTAAACCTTTATTAACCTAAGTTTTATAAAGTTTGCTAAATAACTTAGGGAAGACTTAGAGTGTCTGCTAAAATAGTCTTTTGGTATTGTTAGAAACGGAAATTGTTATTTGGACAGTTGCTAAATTTGCTACGCCTCGAGGTGAGTTTCACAACCCCTTTTTAACGTTTATAAGTTTTAAAGTACTTGGGGTTTAAACATGCTTATATGACTGAGTAGGCTAGAACTTATCGAAACTTTATGATGGGCTTTGGTAAGTGCATTTGCGTGGCGTGGTTTTGCCCGGATTCCTGTGGGGGAACTTCCCGCTGCTGTAATCATTAGCTCTTGTAGGGAGCCACAAATTATATTGATAGATCTATTGGCTTTTACACCCACTCTCGGGTCAGTCGCGTTGATCCTGAAGGGAAGAATATACATTGACTTAAAGACGCTCAGGGAGCACGCTTGAGTGCTCAGGGAACACATTGGGAAGGAATGTTTGGTTTGATTATATATGGGCCTTAGGTTGCGATCATGTCTGTATGACCTTGCTAGTCTACATGGTCTATGTTTAGCTAGTACTCTTTCATACTTTTTTCAAAAAACAAGGAAATTTTGGATTTGCCTTTAAACATGTGAACTCGCCAACTTTTTTTTTGATATATTTAAATATGTTTTTTAGATACCGATGCATGAAAATTTAAAACGAGGTTTGGCACGCACCACATATTGGACATGTTTTTGGGACCTAAAACTCTAAAGGGCAATGCCCTCTTTTGTTAAAACAATGTTCTTCTTTAAAAACACTTGAATCTTATGTTTAAACAAGGTTTTTAATTTTTATTTGGGAAACTAAACTTGTTTAAGTTAGATTCAAAGTAAACGTGCATTATGTTTATATTGTGTGGTTGCTAAACAATGGTAGCAACTTCCATTACCGGACTAAAAGTCTTCCATTGTGCCATTTCGGGGTTTGACGGAAGTTAGTATCAGAGCTAATTGTTATAGATAACTAGAAAGTTTTCCCAAAAATCTAGACTATAACCATAAACGTTTTCAAAACAAATATTTTATGAAATTTTCACATGCATTATTTAGTTAAGTACCTTAGATTATTATAAGAACAAAGATTTTCTTATGATTATGTGTGCATATGTGTTTATATGAATTATGATACATATTTAATTATTTATTAGTACGGATAATTCTTGTCATAGATGATGGTTATACCCGTTGTTCATCTATTCGTTTCAGAGAGTGAGCCCCAGACCCCACTGATTCCGTATACTTTGTCTGACTCGAGTGAGACCTATAGCCCCTCATGTGGTTCATGATTATGGAGCGTCAGGGAATGGTTGGATTGTAGACAGTGAGGATGAGGCTGACGTTTTACCAGTTGTTGTAGAGCCGGCAGTAGAGGCGCTAGTGATCAAGCAACTAGTTGAGGTTCCAGTGATAGGAATACCACCAGTGGTTTAGTCAGTGATTGAGGCTCCAGTACCAGTTACACCTATTGTAGTGCATGAGCCAGTGGTTGAGGCTCCCTTTACTCGTACATAGATACTTGAGATGATGGTTTGTTTTCTATGTTTAGGCCTATAAGACTTTTGACTGGGGCACGTGTTGCCTATACTTCACAGACATGCGTTTCCTATATGCAAGAGGCGTTGGATGTTGAGGGTTAGTCTTCTTCAGGAAGAAAGTTACGGAGAATTGATGCGAAGGGTTGAGAATGGTTGCCCAATAAGATCACTGGGTGTTAGACATAATATCTTGATTTCTACATTATCCTAAGTATAATTATATGTCCTAAGTTAGTTATTAGTTATGTCGGTTAATACCAACCGTTGTGTCGGTTGATGTCCAAGGGTCACACCCTTTCATTATGTATAAATAGGACATAAACCCTCATTTGTAAATTAGAATGTTTGATCAATAAAGAACACATCTTTTAAATTCTCTCTGTTCTCTCTTAATCCCACATTTGGCATCAGAGCCAACGATCCAAAGAAGGACCTGTGAAGAAGAAAACCAAGTGAGTCGGTATCGCAACGAAGAAGATCGAGTGATTCGATCATAAGAAGAAGGGCCTGTGAAGAAAGTGAATTGTTCGTGAAGAACCGAAAAGGAAAAGATTGAGTGATTCGATCAAAAGAAATAAGAAACAATCAACCCTCTGTCATTTAGAAAAAAAACAGAGACATAAAAGATTATTGAATCTTCATTGGATTATCAAGTTTTAATCGGCCAACAGAAGACAGGAGAAGATCATTACTCAAATCCCAAGACCCGTAACCGTTCTTCACCGGATAAAGAGAATTCCGGTCAGTTTCAGAAATTCCGGCGAGACACCGGACAGAATCAGAAAGTTTCAGACGCGACTCAAAACTATACGGTTACATATTTCTGCCCTCCTTTAGTGATTAATCGAATATCCACCCTTAATCCAAATCCGGGATATAGAAACTTGAACGCCTCTGTTCCTGTTCATCAACCGAGTTTTCTATAGTTTCCCGCCAAAAGATTTTTTTAGAATATTTACAAGAGACTTCACTTCCGTGAATTAAGGATCGGTTTCAGGGAACAATAACACATACCGGATTACACAATCGTTAATAAGAACGTTGGATTAAGGATTCTTTTGTCTCGGCCGGAACCGAACAAAGAAACGTAGAAGTAGAACTTGTATTCGATTAAAGTATCAGTTTTGATTTGAAAGTCGTTCAAATCATAAGAGTTTAGACCAAGTCAGTGGGTCTATATCATTCAGAATCGTTTTTCAATAAGGCGCAAAAAGAAAATTAGTTTGGGCAGAGAAGTTTACGTGAAAAAAAAACAAAGGAAGAAGAGAAGTTTGACTTCTGAGAGTCAAACCACACAAAACAAAAACAAAACCGTTTTTTCTCGAAGGAATTGTATAATATTTTTTATTTCTTGATTTCAGTGTATTTGTCCTTTGTGAGACATACACAATTCAAGAATTGAAAATATATAACTAAAGTAACGTTTTTTTTGTAAAACAAATTGATTTGTTTTATTATTTGGAGGATATTTACAAAAGTCAAAGGGATTTGACTTTAGATATTTTGGGAACAATAGTTGATATTCTAGGTTTTAAGAGAAAGCCTATTCCTATTAGCGAAACCCCAAGTAGCGTGTATTAGGCCTTACATACTACTAGGATTCGTCAAAATCTACAAAGAATATCAAGGTTGACGAGGAGAAAGTCAAACAAGTTCCAGACGTGGTGTTTAAAATTTTTCAAGTAAATTTGGACAGTAGAGAAGAAACATAAACACAGTAGTCCACTAAAGACACCGGTGAAACCCACAATGGCGAAGGATGACAAGAAGGGAGAAGTTGTCACCAAGGAAACACTCACGTTTAGCCTCCAAACCCCGATGTTAACATCTACAAATTACACGATTTGGGCTGTTCGTGTAAAGGCAATATTGAATGCTAATAACCTTTGGGAAGTAGTGGAACCCACAGAAGGAGCAAAAGTAGATGTCAAGAAGGATAAGACAGTGATTGCCTATCTATTTCAAGCAATTCCAGAAGATATGGTGATGCAGGTTGCGTCACATACTACAGCCAAAGACATATGGGAAGCATTAAAGACGAGACATATTGGAATTGATAGAGTCCAGAAAGCAAGACTTCAATCATTACGCACATAATTCGAGATGTTATCAATGAGAGAGACAGAAACAATAGACCAGTTTGCTGGTAGATTAAGTGCGTTAAATACAAAGTCAAAGACCCTCGGATCAAAGTTCGAAGAACCTATTTTGGTACGTAAATTATTGGACTCAGTACCAGACATGTTTTTACAAATTATTGCATCGATAGAACAATACTCCGATATGGAAACCATGACACTTGACGAAGCAATCGGTAGACTAAAAGCTTATGAAGAGCGTCTCCGATCTAGAGATGAAAGAAATCATAGAAATGACTATGATAAACTTCTACTTGCACAATACAAAAGAAAGATCAGTCAAGAAGGACAAAGAGATTTTAATCGAAGTCGTGGCAAAATCAATTATAGAAAAGATGATAGACGAGACAAGTTTCAAGGAACCCAAGGTCAAAGTCGTGAAGACAACCACCAAGAAGAAACAAATACAAAGGATAAGTCTCAAACCAAGTGTTATCGATGTGAGAAACTTGGACATTATGCCTATGAATGTCCAAATAAACAAAGGAATATTAAATCCTTTTTAGTTCAAACCGAAGATGAAGACCCTACTCTTCTATTAACAATGTGCAAAGGTAAAGAAGAGAGGACGATTAATTATGTGATATGATTAAAGAAGAATATCCGTGTGATACGGAAACAACCTTGATGGGTACAATGGGGAAATCCAGTGAGTGGATCAAAAGCAAGAAGTTGGGTCATGTGAAGTGATCAAAATAAAGAACTAAACTAAAAGATGTAAGTTGAAGATCATGGTGTGTGAGGCAACCATGAAAAGGAAGAATAGCGTGATACGATCAAAGCCGTGAAGGAACTAATAAAGAAGGAGACCTGTGTGAGTCAGATCATCCAAGGAAAGCTGTGAAAGCAAAGTTGTGTGAAGCAACAATATAAATCAAGAAAACTATGAAAGTTGTTTGTGTGAAACAAACAAAGAAGTGTGAAGCTAGATAATCATCCGCGCGTGATTCAAGAATAATCAGCAAGTTGTGTGAGACAATTAAAAGAAAATTAAAAGACAAGAGAATTTGTGTGATTCAAATCAAGCTATGAAGAAAGGAGCTAAAGAAGCATGGAAGAAGAAATCAAGAATTAGGGGGGAGAATGTTAGACATAATATCTTGATTTCTACATTATCCTAAGTATAATTATATGTCCTAAGTTAGTTATTAGTTATGTCGGTTAATACCAACCGTTGTGTCGGTTGATGTCCAAGGGTCACACCCTTTCATTATGTATAAATAGGACATAACCCCTCATTTGTAAATTAGAATGTTTGATCAATAAAGAACACATCTTTTACATTCTCTCTATTCTCTCTCAATCCCACACTGGGTGGGCAGAGATCTAGAGTATCCCACTTTCATATGAGATTGGTGAGTCGTCGTCGTCAACAACTAGTGTTACTTATCTCACAGGTGAGCCTGTAGCACGTACTGTGGTTACATTGGTAGCTCGCCGAGCACGTACAGATCACCACTCTTCTGGGTAGGTATGACCAGTTGGATATGAGAGCGCATATTTTGTGCGGTAGGTGTGGTAGATCTTTTCATAGGTTGGATGCTTTGGATGGTAGAGTTGGTTCTCTTGATGGGAGGTTTGCTTCTTTGGGTGATCAGTTGGGATTGATAGATAGCCGGGTTGATAGTATTTATGGTAGGATTGCTTCTGTTTAGGAGTATTTAGTGGTGGATGATAATGCTAGGAGCCGGATGCATTACTAGATTCGAAGGTTAGAGACAAATTTCTTAGTTATGCATGGATTTTGTAGGAAGCGAAGAAGAAGATTGCAGAGGCAGCGGAGAAGCTAGAGACTTCAGAGGCGAATGTTGTTAGTTTGAGAAACACCTAGTAAGTTTAACTTATGATTGTCAACTCAATTAATCCCATCAAATTTTAGTTTTCCATCATTGACCTCTCCATAGTTTAAGATTTACCTTTGGTATCGTTTCCAAAGGATATATCTGTTCCTCCATGAGTTCTGAAATGTGAGAGAAGCTTTTTGCAAGCTATCATATGCCTAGAACTTGCATTGTCTACATACCATAAATTACCAAAATGAGAGAATTCCTTTTTGATGATTTCATTGGAAGAGATAAGAGCAATGTTTATGGTTATTTCTTTTAATGTTTTTCCAGCAGTTTTGCTTGGCAGTTTATACATGATCTTTTCTTTTAGTGGTAACATTCATCAATAAGTTTCATTGATGCATGTTTGGTATCCCCTACAAACATTGCAAAGTTATGGTGTTCAAGGCTATCAGGCATGTTGCTCCAGTCAATATAGTTCGTGTAAAGAAACTTTGCTACTCCATAATTGTCCTTTAGTGCCATCTGAATATTCTTCGGTTTGACCTGCGAGTTAAAACTGCTATACAAACATTTGTTATAGCCGCATGTATCTCTAATTTTTGCATATAAACATGTGCCTTCTGCTAAACTTCTCCTTGTCTAAACATTTGCATCTAGATCACCAATAATATTTCCTAACGGGTGATCTTTGTCTGCTTATGTAGTATCCACAGTGTCAACCGGTACATTATTCCCTAAATTTGATTCCATCTCCCCCTAAGTTGCTTGAGTTTTAAAAGGATTTGTGAACGCATCTTTTATTGACTCATTACTTCGAATCGGCTAGCATGGTCCTTACTCTTTCTATCAAGGTCCATATTCTTCCTTTCAACGACTCCAACTTGTTGTGGCTTATATGGTGCACCGTACTGATGATAATTCCCTATCAAATTCAATAAACATCCAACATATGATTCTTGAAGCCATTGTCGCTTTTAACATGCTTGATTCTCACTTCTTAGAGATTAGTATGTCCAATCCTCAATTATTTAATGTTGTTATCTCAGTACGATTCAAAGAGTTACATTTTGGAGGCCAATGAATATTATAAATATTTGATTGTTACATATTAAACACGAAGTGTGGGATAATTGCATGAGAAATAATTATTATTAAATAAAACAGGATATTGATTAAAAGGTTAAACACAAATTACGTATTTCATTATTGGATAATAAAATGGAGGGATCGAATGCTGAGTTTATGTTATATTATTTGATAATAAAATAAACTGGGGACTAGATATAACTTATTATAAATTGTGAAAATCCGTGAGAATAAGAGACGAGGGATTAAGATGTAATAATAATGGTTCTAAATATATATTATTGGAAAACTACTACTTCCTAATCATCTACAGCCTAGTCATCGCCCAACCTCCTCTCCTTCTCTTTTAGCGTTGCCGTCGGCCACCACCATCCCGCCACAGCTCCACCACCGTGAGTTGTCCCACATGCTGCCACGAAGAGCCATGCGCCATGCTCGGTTTTATTTTCTCACCATGAAGTTTATTCGAGTTATGGGTTTTGGGAGATCTCATGTGTTTTCGATTTACTAGCGGAACCTTCTGTCAATCCATCGTGAGGGTATTTGATATTTCATTGAGGTATAATTCCTAAACCCCATATGGTTGTTTATAATTAATTATTCGAATTGCAATTAGATAGTTTGTGAGAATTTATTGGTTTTTTGTTTATGCTTCCGTTTTGTCCAAATAATATGTGATACTAACTAATTTATAAAATTAAATTTTATAAAACTAAAATTTTAACGGGTATCCTAGATCCCTAATAGTGGTATCAGAGTCAGGTATGCATTCATTCAGTGATTGTGAAAATTAGTTTTGTAGCTTATAACTATTTACAATAAATATAACCACAGAACAACAAATAACTGAATCGAGCAACTAGTGGATTTGTTCGGTTTCATTTAAGCCACCAAACGAAAACCGATCCGGTCTCAAAAGGGACAAAATAACAATTATTTTGTAGCCTCCTACTTGATCCAAGATCTCTATCTTCATACCTGGTCCGTGCCCGTCTTCAGTCTTCAATCTCTTGTCTTGATGGTTTATATCTATTTTTTATAATAACACTTAAAATACAACAACCTTACCCAGTAAATCCCATAATTAGCAAAGCTAAGAGTAGGGTCTGGGGAGAGTGAGATGTGGGCAAACCTTACCCCTATCCTTGCAGATAGAGATGCTGCTTCTAGAGAGACCCCCAACTCGACAACAGATAATCGACAAGCAAACAACACTAAAAGGTAATAAAGAGATATTGAATTTAGAGAAACATTGAAAGCGTACGTTGTAAAACGAAGATATATATGCCATCAAAAAACAACATACCCCATAAACACCCAAATACAAGTCACCCTTACAGACCTCCTACCAGTGTAAGAAAAAGTCTAAGCTCCTAGAACCATGCTATGATACAACCAAACCCTCCCTAACAATCCTTAACCTTAATCTTGTGCCTCCATGAACTCCTATCATTGACCATGTCCTCAGAGAGGTGCATCTCTACTAAATACTGTCAAATCCGTTCATCCCATGACAATTTGGGTCTTCCTCTACACCTCTTTCCCTCTAAAGTGAGGGTTTCCACTACTCTTTCTGGGGCCGTCACTTGCCTCCTCTTCACATGCCATACCATCTTAATCTTCCCTCCTTTATCTTGTCTGATATACTAGCTACCTCTAACCATTCCCTAATAACCTCATTTCTTATTTGGTCTGCCCTAGTGTGCCCACATGTCCACCTTAGCATCCTCATTTCTGCTACCTCCATCTTGTGAGCTTGTGTGTTTTTGATGGCCCAACAATCTGACCCATATAACATAGCAGGTTCATTGTAACCCTATAGAATTTTCCATTTAATTTAGTTGGGAACATTTTGTCACCTAAAACCAACTAGCGGCCCTCCACCTACCCCAACCAGCATTTACGCGATGGGTGACATCACTATCTAGCTCCCCACCCCTCTAGACAAATGATCCTAAGTACTTGAACTTAGTTGCCTGTGGGACAACTTGACCTTCAATCGTAAGTTGAGTATTTTCATCGTTGCTTGCACCACTGAAACTACAATACATGTACTCAGTCTTAGAACGGCTAATCCTAAAACCCTTGGCCTCTAAAGCTGCACGCCAACCCTCTAACTTCTCATTCAGACTATGTTTGGACACTGTAACTAACACAATATCATCTGCAAAAAGCATGCACCACGGCACTGTCTCCTGAATCGACTTAGATACCTCATCCAAGAAAACTTCAAAAAGGAACTGGCTCATCGTAGATCCTTGGTGGAGTCCTACCCCGAAGGGGAAGGAATTGGTATCTTCTATAGGATCGCGAACACTAGTTTCGGTCCTTCCGTACATATCCTTAATTAAGTCTATATACTTCCCAGAGACCCCTCTACTCTCCAGACTGTCCTAAATAAGTTTACGTGGCACACTGTGATATGCCTTTACAAGAACTATAAAGGCCATATGAAGATCCCACTTTTCTCCCTATACTTTCCCATCAACCACCTTAGAATGTGTATTGCTTCTGTAGTCGACCGACCTGGCATGAAACCAAATTGGTTTACCGTAACTCGAGTTTCTCTTCTAATTCTAGCCTCAATAATCCTTTCCCATAGTTCCATAGTATGACTTAACAACTTAAAACCTCTGTAATTCCCACAACACTGTGCGTCACCTTAGTTCTTATACAGAGGAACTATGACACTATTCCTCCACTGCTCTAGCATTTGTTTAGATTTGAAAATAGAATTGAACAAAGTAGTTTACCATTGGACTCATTCCTCTCCAAGACACTTCCACACCTCAATCGGTATGTTGTCTGGATCAACCGCCTTAGCCCTTCCCATCCTGAGTGCAGACCTCACTTCTCCCTGTGTAATATTTTGGCAGTAACAATTATTTGGTTGTCACCTTTGGGTGATTGGGTTGTCATGATCCTAATGGTAAGCTCTCCCGTCGTTGAAAAGATTGCAAAAATATGTTTGCCATCTTAGCTTAATGTCTTGTTGCTTTACTAGAATATGCCCATCTTCTCCCTTTATAAACTTCACCACCACTAGATCTTGCCTCTTACGCTCCCTAGCTCTGGCAGTCTTGAATATATCATGTTCCCCCTCTTTAGTTTCCATTCGTTCATACATCTTCTTATAGGCAGTGTTCTTTGCCTCTTTCACTGCCTTATTTGCCTCCCCCTTGGCCTTTTTGTATATTTCCTTAAGTGTGACACGTTCCCGATCGTCTGTGCACCTCAAAAGATCTCTAAAACTATCATTCTTACCCCTAATTTTGATTTGCACCTCCTAAGTCCACCACCAAGACTCCTTATGCCCATTTGAGTTTCACGTTGTGACCCCTAAAGTCTCAGCCGCCACCTGATTAAGGATAGTCTCCATATCCTCCCAAAGGGTTCCAAATAACTTGAATAAAATACAAGATTTAAAACAAAACAAAACAAAAACATTCCAAACAAAATCAAACCACGAGATCTAGGGCTCGATTTAAAATAAATTACAATCACACCATAAACGAAAAAGACACAATATAAACGAAAAAAGATATGATCTTTTTGTAAACAAAAGTTTTGACAATAATAAAACATAGATCTTATTAAATAATATTTAAACGAATTAAAAGTGGCTCTGATACCAATGTTGGGAATCTAGGTACCGGTTTAAATTTTGATTATATAAAATCCGATATATATATATATATATATATATATATATATATATATATATATGTATGTATATTAGTAGAAAACGGAAGCGTGAACAAAAACCAACAATTTCCACCAATAATCCAATTGCAATTCGTAAAAATAATTATAAACCAAACTATTTGGTGTTTAGAAAATACCTCAACGAAAAACCAAATATGTGCATGATGGATTGATACACGGTCTCACTAGTAAACCGAAAAATGAGATATCCCGAATAACCTTATGTCAAATCAACTCATTGATCCTATACCGTAGCGCGTGAAACGAGACGGTGCGATGGCATACAGTGGTGGTGTTGGCGGTTGTGGCGATTAGGTTTTGGATTTTGTGATTAGTAATTAGGGGTTTTGAGTTTAACATATATTTATAATAACTATAATTATTGCCATAAAAGAGGCAAGCACATGGTCATGCGAAGACTTTTTGTGGTCCTTTTTTGTAATGTTTCTATTGACAAATTCCATTTCCCGTCCTGGTGTTTTTGTTCTCAAACAAAGTCTATTTTATGCGAAGGCATTTTGAGAAAGGAACGAAGATCACTGATATACAAGGTAATGTGATCAGTATATTAAAGTAATCAATCTCTAATAGAAAATTATGGAATCCCTTAGGAATTCATTGTTATTAAGACTTTTTTAATTTTTTTTAGGTTTGATGCTTCAAGAAGAAGAAGTTGAAACATTTGTCTATCACATATTGAAACATTGCTACTTAACAATGAGAGTACACTGAAAAACTTTCTGGACATGCCAAGCATTCCTTAAAATTATGTTTCGTCAATGAATAATTGATTGATAACGAAAGATCTTTCGTATGATAGATCAACACTAGAAAAGGAACATGTTGGTTATTTAAAGTCTTTAACTGCTGAACAGCACACAGTTTACCAAAGTGTTATGAAAGCGGTTGCAAAATGTGATGGAGGTTTCTTTTTTATATATGGTTATGGTGGCACTAGGAAGACTTTTCTTTGGAAGACTTTCGCAGCTGCGTTAAGGTCAACATGTGAAGTAGTGTTGAATGTTGCTTCTAGTGGAATTGCATCGCTCTTGCTAGATGGTGATAGAACTGCTCATTCAAGGTTTGTAATTCCAATAAACATTAATGAGGACTTAATATGTTCGATATAACCCAATAGTGAATTAGTTTAGTTAATTAGAAAAACAAAGTTGATTATTTGGGATGAAGCACCTATGATACACAAGCATTGTTTTGAGGCTCTTCACAGGACAATGAGAGACATATTACGTTCTTGTCAATCAAACCTCCAAGGCATGCCTTTTGGAGGAAAGGTTGTTATTTTTATGGTGATTTTAGACAAACTCTTCCAGTCATCCTTAAAGGTACCAGAAACATGATAGTTAATTATTCTTATATATGGAAACATTGTCAAGTACTAAAGCTAACTGAGAATATGAGGCTAAGGGTTAGATGCAAGCAAACCGATTTGCAAGAGATTAAGGAATTTGCAGAATGGATTTTAAAGCTTGGTGATGTCCTCCTTGGTGATGAAAATGATGGTGAGGCAGATATTCGAATCCCTTATGATTTACTAATTCATGATCAAGTCAATCCTATTTCTTCTCTGATCTCATTCACATATCGGATATGAATAAGTGTTTGTGGGATTCAAACTATTTCCATCAAAGAGCCATTCATGCACCAACAAATGAAGTTGTTGATTCAATAAATGAAGAGTTGTTAAAAACTATCCCTGGTGAAGAGAAGATTTATCTTAGTGCAGCACCCACCACCTGTAACCACCCATTTGAATAAACTAATAAATAATAAACCTTTCGAACCCATTTCTTCTTGATAACCTCAAATCTCATAAAACCCATCAGCAAGTTTGGGTCTTTTTGCATCACCCTGCATCTTCGTTCTCCTATTCATCGAAGTTTAGATAATTTTCTTGTCTGTGGTTGACTTGGTCAACAAAAGGATATGAGTTGATGTTTTACAACAAGGTAAAATCCAATAAAATATATGAATTGAAGTTTTACATATTTTGTGGACTATATCACTCATTGTCTCAACCATGATAGATACCCCAAAAACGGTGACAGTAAAGATGGATGCAAAAACAAATGGCCTATCTCCCTCTTTCTTTGTAATCCCTGTTTCATAAACTCTTTGTTTCTCATCTCTACCTTTTTCTCTCCAAACCCCCACCCCCACTCACCACCACGACACCATCCACCTCCACCACCACCACTAGACCAAGATACGACACCTCCCTCAGACCATCGCCCACATCCATCACTCCTGACCTCCATTGTCGCCAAATCTCTTACATATCTGCAAATATGTAAAAACCCCAAATTAGATGAGGAATCGATGGCCCTAAGACCTCCTGCAACTCCAATCGTACACTCCTCCTCTAACTGCCCTTAACACCTTCCGCAACTCGTCCGCCGATATCAACCCGTTGTTATCGATATCAATAAACCCATCATCATCTCTATCAACATTATTAATCATGCTCTCTAGCTCCTCGTCTGTCGGCCGGTGACCCAAGCTTCCCCAGTTTTTTAAAAACTTGGGTTAGTTCGTCTTCGATCCGGAGAGGAGAGTTGTTAATGGAGGGTGAAACAGATTTGGTGCAGTATGCGACGTTTTAATATTAGCTTGAAGAGTAGACTGTTAGAGTTTGTTAGTAGTTTTGAGTTTTTATTGGAGATTTGAACAATGTGGGGAGATTTATTACCTGGAATTAAAGATATAACGAAGGTTCTTCAATGGGGTACGGAGGGGGGGGGGGGATATATTAATTTTGATCCAAAACTTTAACTTAATTACACAAATAGGCCCTAGAAAAGTAAAAAAGATGAATTTACCCTTGTATTAGTGTTAAAACCTAACTGGGTTAGTGTCAAAGGACGTAACGTGCAAGATTTTGGAACATAAAGTACAAAACTCGTCAATTTTAAAGGTAAAGGGCAGGATTTGTAATTAGGTATAAACATAATGGACAAAACTTGTAGTTCAGTCTTTCTTTTTGTTTGTATTGACATGTTTACATATCATTATCTTCACTCTTTTTTTTGTCGGTTTGTAAGTTTAATTGTTTATGTTGTTTAATGAATGTTATAGTGATATATGAAAAGAAATAGATGAAGTGTATTGGAATAAACTATAAAACATAAAGAATGAGCTTTGATTTGATAATAACTTTTTATATATTAATCTACACAAATTAACTACAAGTTAATGAATACAAGCTCTGTATGAACATCTGGTGCAATGATCCTTCACTGATTTCAACATGCTTCAGTGCTTCCAACATATGTTGAGTCATTATTGTCTGTTTGTTTTCAAAGTTTATTCTGTCCAACAAACCTTCTGATGCATCTGTTCACCTGGTCTGTACAGTGGCCATCCGTTTCAGTTATCCTTCGGTGGTTTCAACATCCTTCAGTGCTTTCAATTGCTGCTGAGTGTTTCATCATCTCATCTATTTCTTTTCAACGTCTGGTCTGTCCAACATACCTTTGGGTGTGTCTGTTGAGTTGCTCTGTACAGTGGCCATCTGTTCCAATTATCCTTTAGTGCTTTCAACATCTTTGCAGTGCTTGCAACATTTGCTGAGCCCTCATCATTTGTTTGCCTTAAGCGTCTGTTCAATCCAACTTTTTTTATAGCAGACCTTGATCATTGTAAAGTCTGTTTACCATCTCTATAATTGGGACTAATTATATATTATTAATAAGTATCTTAAAAAATTTCTATAGACTACCCGTGTTTTCACACGGGATTACATCTAATTATATATTATACACTAATCGTTCAACTTGTTTTCGAAGAACTTTCCATGTAATTAATTCTGATTACATCTAAATCCCTTCTTTTTATATTTTATTCACTTTTAATAAAATAGAACAATTATTCTTTTCATATAATTTTATCATCTAAATAAAAAAATAATATTTTTTGTTTAACTCTTAAATAATGTCCCCCTTAAATAATAATTATTTGCTGAATTATTATATTATAATTTATGTTTTATGTTTTTTTTTTGAAGGGTGACTTTCTATGTACTGACCGAATTGGTCACCGGGTTTCGTCAAAGACGATTACCCGTCAGCTCCGCCCGCGAACGCGATGTTCTATCGGGCCCCGGCCGCCGCGCAAACTGACCTTCGCCCGAAAACCATACTACCCCCACACGAGAAACTCGCTGGGGTAATAGCTGGGTAAAACCGGGTTGCCCTCAGGATCGAACCATGCCTCGGTAGGAACTATCCATCATTGGGTCTACCCCCAAATGGAGCTTGTGGGGATCGAACCCCCGTCTCCAAGGAAACAAAGGGGCCGCCCAACCACTAAGCTGCAAGTGGGGGTTTAATTTATGTTTTTATGTTTAACAATTGAATAGATTATTATTTGTTTGTCATTCAAAATGTAAATATTTGAGTCGTACCGAGATAGTGACATTAAATAGTTGAGAGAGAAAACTCTTAAAAATGTTGTATTGATAACCGTAACAATTAAGAGAATCATGAAAACTCGAACAAATGAAAACAATTTAAATCAAAACCAAAATTTACGGTGCCATCATCATTATCATCATTATCATCATCATCATCATTATTATTATTATTATTATTATTATTATTATTATTATTATTATTATTAACGTACAACATTAAAAAATAACTTTCAATTTAATTAATTCATATCCACTCTCTATATTACCCTACCAATAGTTACGTTATTTGTGGGATTTACTAGGTATTATTGTTGTTATATTTATAAATGAGGGTTAGGATCAAATACACAGTGAAAGAAAAAATATAAAGTCGTAGGAAGGGTATCAAACGGACTCCGATTGAACTCATTCAAGAGTCATTGGAACCGTCTTATCGAACCCTATGATGTTAGTTTTTAGGTCTTCGTTTATGCGGTTTTAGCTTGTAGTTTTCAGAATATGCGTTATATCATTGCGTCTTTTATGTCCATTGTGTCTTTTTTTTATTTTCATCATTATGTCATTTTTTCAATTCATTGTGTTTTTTTTTCTTCAACATTGTGTTATATTTTTTTGGCACTTTGTTATATTTTTATGGCTCATTGTGTCATATTGATGATCTATTGTGTTTTTTGTATCATTCTCACCCTTCTCATTTTTATTACACTGTGTAGAATAACTTGAAAATACACATGTAAAAAATGATAATTATCAAATTAATTTAGTTTGAACAACCGTAAAGTGTATTTTCTAAAAATAAAACTACGATTGACTTCTTTTCTGAATAATCAAAACGGGGTATTGGTGTTTATTTACAAAGCTTAGTTTTTATTTTATGTTTATTTATATGAGTCAAGTTATCCTGTACAGTGTTATAAAAAATGAGAAGGGTGAGAAAGGATACTAAAACAAAATCAATTACAAAATATAACACAATGGGTTACAAACTACTTACAAAATAAAACACTATGCCAAAGAAAAAATACACAATGAATCATAAAAA
>JAUTDX010001946.1:0-85091 GCA_030844895.1 Ambrosia x helenae
GCTTCCAATCAATTCCAGATCCCAGCATAGCCCCTTTCTCAAAACTCTGCCCGTTTGTAATACCGACTCCATGAAAACCCAAAACTAATTATATTTATTTCATTTTTGCTTTAGTGTTTTGGGTGAAATTGCCACCCCTAATCAAGGCCATGTTTTTGTGGCTTGGAATATTATGCACACAATATAGATTACGGTATTGGATCAACTGAAACTCAAATATTACAAAGATGTAAACCTGTTTTCAGTCCAAATTGTTCAAATATTGAACTCATACAATGGATTCAAAGCTTATACAATGTGACTTGGAATTCGTAAGTGTTCTTTGGCTTCGCGTCTCACAAGCAGCTAGTATCACAGTTCCATGATCAATAGGTTCTCAAAGTTCTCCATGAATTTCATCATCTTCTTCATGGCTCGAATCATGACTGAAGACCAAATGTTAAGACATGAGATTATCTCTTTCGAACCATCATGCAGTAGGTAGACTTTGATTTATGTTTCAATTTCTAATATAAATAGATAAAAAGATCATCCATATTATATTTCTAACCACAAAAACACTTTAATAAAAAAAATTATAAAGTATAAAATTGAACCCAAGCAAAAAAGAAATCAGGTCTGTTTATACAAGGTCTAAGGAAATATACTGGGAAATCGACACTAAAAGATTCGGAAGTTACCTTGTTGACGAGTTGCAGTGTTTGCTAAGGTCGTGACATAAAACTTTGCTCACTTCTCCTACTTTTACAGATCCTTTCTTAACTGGATCTTCTGACAGACTTTCACTATCAATATTGACATCATCAGCATCTATTTGACGTTCAACTTCATCATCACTTGAGATGTTAATTATTTCAATAAACATCAATATCCATTGTATTGATATCAATTTTCTACATAAATTAAACATCATCCATCAATCGGCAGTTGATTATTATACAATAATATACGCATTAATTGACAACCTACATTCTACACTATTAATACTAATACGATTCAACATGTACAATATGTAATGGACATACAACAATTAACAAATATTTGACTCAAATAAATTAACATACAAACTCAATTTTTTACCTTTCAAAACTAAACACAATTATCAGATTATAATATAAAAATTACTCAAATCATATCTAAATTAAATACTTACCACTCTTTCTCCTCCGAAGGTTCAACTTCTAAAACCAGTGTAAACAAACTTTCGCACTTTAAATGCATGTTCTCCATCTTCTTCAAAACTTAATACATCCCCAATATGTAAATTCAAACCTTTGAAAACTTCATTCCATCCATTAGTGAAGTAGTATCCTTTACCTTTTCTTCAATAAGAATTTTCCATTCTTTAACACCACCAAACCGTAATTTGAAAACATGATTTAAGTCATCTTCTTTCAACTTTTCTTTAACATATGTACTTGGCACTTTCTGAAAGAAAAAAATATACATATACAAACTATTACAATTTTTTTTAATATGTAATCTTTAAGAAATTTTTATCTTTAATGAGGATTCATACCATTTTAGTGTCGCTGCTGCACTAAAAAACCAATAATGGAACCCATTTGATGCATCTTTTTCAGTTAAATGCATCAGGTGAAACATGTTTTTTCCAATATGTTGGAAAATAATAAAATCTTCTTCTCAATTTTCAAGTCATCAACAATTTTATCCCAACCATTACATATTGTGTATGATTTGGATTCTTCTAATATTTCAGCATCCCGAATCATACCATTACTGTTGATTAGGATCACAGAACCAATTGTTATAATCTTTCTTTTTTAATAAATTACAACAACATAATTAATACAATTACGTTTTTTTACAATGTAATTCATACCTGATGTGTGTAATGATGGTGGATAATCAGTTTCACAAATGCGTTCACCATTGTTATATTTCTGTAAATTAAAAAAAATTACAATTACCAAAACACAATAAAAAAATATTATCTAAATAAAATACGATCGACCTAACCGACAATGAAAATTGACACAATCAAGAATATAGATCATAAATATAGATATCAAATAACCGTTACCAAAACTTTATTATCTAAATAAAATACAATCGACCTAAACTTATGCACACATGTAAAACCCCAAGAACGAGAAAGTGAGAACATTAAAAATGGGCATCGGTTAACTATAACTACCTACATGAGGCAAATAGCAATTGCAAATAATAATGCTAAATGGAAACAAATACAGTTATCATCATCAAAAAGGGGTCAAATTGTGTGATTACCACTTTAAAAATTAGTTCAACCACTGAGACTCGCGGCGATGATTCAACCGATGTACCGTTCCATCCACAATGTGGTGCTTTGTAATTCATCAAAATCTCCTTTCGTAAACTGAAAGCAAAACAAACAATTAGCCCCTTGTTATGTTAGTTTAAAATGGCATTAGCTTCGGCTCTCTAACATATGTACCTAAAATGCAACGCCAAAAAATAATAATAATAATAACTTTAAGGTCATTACATCCAACTGCGTTCAGATCCCCTACCTTTTGCCAACGACGCTGATGTAACACTTGCTAGACAGATGGAAACGCTAGGACTCGCCGCCGTCATTAGAGTTGCCTAAGTAACTCATCAACAATATTCAAAATTCATATTAAGGTTATAAAGTTGGCATAACATACACACGAAATTTTGAACACTATACCATTTGCCAAAACAACAAATAATAGAAACTTGATACATAGTACAATCTTTTGTTTGTTGTTACTGTTTTCCATCTTAAAAAGAAGTTTAAAAAAAACAACAAAATATACACTAAAGATAACAATCATGGACTTTAAGGAAAAAGCAAGCAACAGTGATAAGTAATTTGATAGAACAAAAATCCATTAAAATTATCAAGTTAGCACAAAATACACACTAAAGATAATAATCATGGTGTAAGATATTATATACCTCAACAACAAACCCTTACTTAGAGAGCAAGATCACCAGCCAATCCCTAAGAAAAAATAATAATAAATTAAAACAAAGATGAAAGCATCATACAACCCCTTTGCAAGGATTATGATAACAAACTCAAACTATAAGTTCATACGGTAGAATCTCCTAAATACATCCTAAATGAAGATACAAAACAGTTTTGAAAAGTTATTATACTTTATATTGATATGATACCTGCTCCAAAATCATCCTTGAATTCCGAATCCATTGAGTCAGCACCAAAACTTCTACGCGAGTGATTATGATTGTCTTCAAAAGAGATGTCCGCAGAATCGGTCATATCATAATATTCATCATTAATCACATACTCAACTTCTTGGTTCTGAAAATCCACCATCACAACTCACAACAATCACTTTCACCATCCGAAAATGACCACGTGACCGGCATCACCACCGATCTTGATTTGTCATCGTAATAGTTGACCGGAAATCTGAAGATGATGCCGATTCATGAACACACAAACATACTAATTCAGATCTGAAATAAAACAAACATATTAAACAATCAACAATAAACATACCGATTCACCTATTCAAGATGACAGCACACAGATGAAGCTAATTCCCGCTTAAAGATGAAGCTATTAACAGACCCGCACCAACTGAAAGGACAATAAAACGAAAGCACGAAACAGTGAGAGGATAATAAAAGAAGAACAGGAAAAGATGAAACAAACTATTGACAACTTACAAAAAAAATCGATCGTTCAAGTATTTGAGAAAAATAAAGAAGATGACGATCGGTTTAGGCATCTGCTGGTGTTAGCTAGCAGCTTTAGTTTGAAAGAAACTTGAGAGCGATTGTAAACGAAAAGGAGAATAATAATTGAGAGAGAGAGGCGCTGAGATAAGAATAGGGTTTGTGTTTTTCCTTTTCTTTAAGTAAAAAAACGAAAAAACTCAAAAACACTAAAATATTTCAATTATTAAGCCACGTGGCACTTTCATTGATAGGTTGAGGCCACCATTGGTACGTCGCTGTTTGGTGGTGCACTCATTTTCCTAAGCACCGCTTCATTCAATGTCTAATGGACCTGCACGTATCCGAAATAATCAACTTTTTTTTACCTGGCCGATTTTGTCTCACTTACAAACAATAACTGGCTGATCCTTAAATAATCTACATGCCATATTTGGCTTCAACTCCTTCAACAAATGCAGGGACTTTTTTTTTTATTCCTTCAGCTAATTTCTCTACATGTTCATATGAAAAATTTACCTGTTAGTATCCAAGACAATTGCTTATAAAATAGATAACAGTGTAAATAAAATGTAATTTATTTCTTTGTAAGAACAATGACAAATCTCAATGTTAATAGACTTTATGGCACATGACAGCAAGAAACCATTAAAAAAGTCCACAAATAGTACTGAATTCAAATGTCCTAAGTCCTAACCTTCTAACAGCATCTTACATCTAAAATTCCTATAATAACCTTACAGCTACTATCAAAAACCGAAATCACAACAACCAAACATGACACATACTCGCTAGTGATGAAACTGATAAAATCATAAACACATTCCGAACCGTATCCTTGGCGTCTTTCACGATCTTCCCATTTGTTGGCAACGCCTTCTTCATAATCCGACTTATATTCGGAACCGGCAGAAACCTATCATGCTCTCTAATATTATAATTCGACTGAGGACTCCTGTCTTCGCCGCGACTACCAGGACCGTCCGTCGTCCTACCACCCACAAAAACCCTAACTCATCATTCAACCAATCCAACCACCAATAAACAATAAGCATACACAAATAAAACATCTAACAAAAAACTCCCAACACTAAACATGCAAATTAGGCATTAGATTTATAACAAACCAGTATCGATACCAAAATTTCGTGATAATTCCGAAGTTTAAATTCACCTATAAGCAACAAAGCATTAAGTCTTATATCGTTAATCAATAAAACACTCACCAACTCTTAAGAAAACCCGTCAAATTAAAACGACTTGTAATATAGGCCTCGCGTCTTCCACCGGCGCTTCTTCCAATTCTCATTTACCAGATAAGTTAAGACTGATTCTGAACAATAAACCAAAGTTACCTTAATCAATTTACAGAGCACGATAACACACTTAAAAAAACCTTGAAAACAGAGCAATCATAACTAAAGTGCTAAACCGTCTAAATTGATCAAGCAAGATCCAAAATAAAGTGTCCAGACATGCTAAACCAACCGTTGTTTAAAAACAATGAAACAAATAAGTAACCTTGGCTGATGATTTATGTTTCTTGGTGGGTCTTCCACTTTTGAGGTGAGAGAGAGAGACGTAAATGATGAAGAATAATTGAGAGGTGAGAGAGAGGACTGAGATAATGAGAATGAGAAGAGGCGGATATAAATATTAATAATTAATAATAGATTGGAGAGCAAGGCTAGGGAAAAACTGAAGTGCCTGATGAATACAAATCATTCAAACTAATTGAATCGATTGCAGTATATTCCAATTGCACTACTCCAATAGCAAGTTCTTGAGCGATTATGATTTCTGATTTTTTGTTACAAGTGCAAACTAATTAAATAAATTTTAACCTTAAGAAAATATATTTGATTCTTTATTACAAGTATAACTTGATTATACTTTATAATTGCTAATTGCCTGCTACTTTTATTATATGTTATATTTTATCAATAATTTAATGTCAAATTGAAACTGAATCTATAAATCCCGTCATGCAAAAAGATAAAAACAAAAGTTAAACGTGAAGCTTCAGTTAAATAAAAAAAGGATCACTTCGATGGTCGGTCTTAAGCTCGGGTAAAAGTGGAGAGTTCATATCAAAAAGAAGGTTTTCAAAGGGCCACCGACTTTTTACTTCGCTTAGGGCCTCTAAAATTGTTGGACCGGCTGTAAGTACGTTCCTTCGTTAATATTTACTTTTCATATATATCATACATAAACAGTAATTGTGACTTCGTAAGGATAGTTTAAATTTTTTTTTTATAGTTTACGTGCTTGACTAACCTAATAGTTACACTTACCCAATATGAATGATATGACCATTTTTATTTATTTAACATTAATAAGAAGAACATATACGGGATTACATGTTAATTCCTTCAAATGTTATCCATTCATGTTTTTGTGTTTGCAATTATATATAAACTGAAATTAGTGGCTGAAAAGTGAGAAAATGCAAAATAGGGCAGCATCAGTCATGTACATGGTTAAGTCAACAGAAACAGTTATTCACAAATATGTTTAAACAATGTCACTCTGGATTTGTTAAAACTACATTTTTACTACATGAACCTCTTAAGTCGTTATATTTTTTTAATACTAATAATCTATACATATGATAAACCAAAGCCATTTTAATGACATGGCACTCAAAGAGGCATTCTCCTCCTTGAGTGTGTCATGTGTCATCCCATGTGACATTGAGATATTTTAGGAAAAAAATAATTTAAAAACAAAATTGGATTTTTCTCTCTTATATTTCCCCCCATAATTTTTAAACGTTAATATCTTTTACATACGAGATTTTTTAAAGAAAAAAATTACACCAAATTAACGAGCGTTTTATTATCTTTCCAACGAAGTACCATGGTGCTATATAAAAAACGGAGAAAAAACGACTATTTTTTGTGTGGTTTCGTTCACACAGGAAAAAAAACACAAAGTGTTCAGGTAAATCATTAATCATGTATAGGCAAGTCACTAGATATGTTCAAATAAGTAAATATGAATCCTATTTTCAACATGCGTTAGCATTGGAGTTATACACTGTTTTAGGTTAGATATTAATATTAGGGTTATACATTGTTTAAGGTTAGGCGTTAACATTGGAGATACATTTTTAATTGTTTTAGGTTAGGTGCTACCTGAAGCTTTTCTGCATGTAACTGTAAATCGCATCATTCTATTTCATATGTAAAATTAATATGTCATATTAGATTTTTCAACCCGGGACATTCCCGATGTATAATTTAGTAACTGTATATTTGACATGAATTTTATGTAAAAGAAAATGTAATTTATCATAACTACCGCGTCTCCTTCTCCTTCGTCTCAACTAGGGGTGTGGATCAAATCAGCTCCGAATTATTTGGATTAGCTGAATCAAGATTTCTTTTTAAGTGAATTTGAATTCAATTCGAATAGAACTAAAATTAGAATTACAACTAGAGTCTAGAACTTGGATTTAAAATAGTAAAGAAAACACATTAGTTAAATCAAAGTAAATTAAATGAAAAAATGTAAATTTGTAACTTGATTTGGGTTTAATTTGTCAGCGCTTGCTATTTCTTTTATAAACATAAAATGAAAAAATATCTATGCATATAATCAGAATTTGGATTTTCCAGTCGGTTTGGTTTGAAAATCATATATTTGCAACTTGATTCAATAACCGAAATCTAAATGCAAATTGTTCTCTTAACCGAATTGAAAAACCAAGAAGTTAGTTTGAATTCGATTCAATTTTCGGTTTTTCAAATTTCGTTGAGGACACAATGATGAATTGGATTGGATGTTAGCCCACTTGGTAGAAGTTTAATCTCTTAGGGAGGAGATTATGTATTTGGTGTAAAATATAGTAGTGATAACATTAGCGGTTTTAAAAGAAAAGTAAAACTGACATGAACAAATTAACAACTTGTTTGAACTGTATAAAGTATAGCCCATAAATAGCAAAGAAGGCCATCTATAAATAAATAGCCCATAAATAGCAAAGAAGGCCAGACCAGGAGAGCTTCAAAGATCTCAGCCCAATAACACGAAACCTACATAGGCCCAAATAATAAAAAGAAAAAGAAAGGAATTTTGTTAGATCAATTGATATTTTAACATCTATCTATACTTTCTATAATAAGAGAGTCATGAGTGACATCAGAAAGCTGATATGTCAAGCAGAGAGACAGACCATCAATGCTTGTTTGATGCAAAAAGTGACGTCATTAATCAGCTTAAAACATTAAAAAAAATACGTGGGCCACCTCAAAGTACCGCTGTTGTTCTCAACAGCGGTTCAAAATCAACGTATCTGCCGTTAAGCAGCAGATGTTACGCACATCTATTGCAGCTGTTTAAGCCCTAAGTTTGAATTTTAAGGGGGAAATTTTAAATTAACGTAGGGAAAACGTGCCTCATTAGCTCCTTATATATAAGCACATAACGAATTCCACCATTTCTAATATCAGCTTTGAATTTTCTAAACAAAGAATTTCAAATTTCCCTCTTAAAAGATATTTTTAAAACCATGTCGACGTCAATGGACAATGAGGAAAACCATGTCACGTTTATTCTTGATCTGAATCCAGCCAAAGACATGTGGTACATGAAGGCTCGAGTCATAAGAAAGTGGAAGACATATTCTTGGTTTTCTTTGTTATTCTTGAAGACGTATTCTTTTCTGCATACTTTTTACCTTCTGTTAACCGATATGCAGGGTGATAAGATTCAAGGTTCTGTCAAGGCACCTTTTATGTAACTTTTTGACAGCCAACTTGAAGAAGATGGTGTGGTTGTCTTATCTAAGTTCGGTGTAGGTGAAAACAAGGACATCTACAGAGTTGTAGCACATCAATTCAAAATCATTTTTTATCGTTGTACAACTATGAAACATATGAAACATGTTAAGGGTTAGCAAGGTGTTGATTAAATAAATGAGCATAAATGAGCAAACATGACTTCTCATTTAGCTTTTCGTTCACTAGTTCTTTACCCAAGACTTGGATCTAAAGTTTGATTGTATTGATGATCTATGCATTATGCATCACTTGGTATTACTAATAAATGATAATTAAATTTAAAAGAATATGTAAAAGAACATAAATGAATGAACGCAAATGAGCATAGAAAAGTGAACATAAATGACCTTTCACGAACAAGAGATGTATTCATGATTGTTTGGTTACAATGAACAAAAATGAGTGCTTATGTTTTCTGATTATTGAATGTGTCCTTCACCGTCAGCCACCCTTGTTCAAGATTTTTTTTATCCAAAATACTGAGTTGCACACCTGCAACTATCGGAATCTTCACCGGTTGTGGTTAGACACCCCACAGAACCACTTCTTGAACTCTCAAACAGATATTATATCGCCTACGCTCTGACACCAATTGTTGGAGACAACAATCGGATTACGAAACATACTCAGAAACACGCACGGTTGAGAAACAATCTCAACCCTTTTCTGTTGTTTATTAAAAAACTGACATTTACAAGAAAACCTATCACTATACAGGACTATCACTTGAGAAATAAGCTAAACAATAACAATTAAACTCAAACTAGGACTCCTAATAATATGAAATTTAGACATATGTAATTACTGTCTTCAATAATTATCCGTAGACAATTTTATATCAGCTCCTTGCTTCCTAACATGGATTGATTATTTCACAACTCGAATTTGGAATTAGAAAAACCAGATATAATTCAGTATAGCCCAAACAAACTGAACTAGGAAAAAAAGGTAAACTCGTAGCTCGATTCAGGTTGATTCAGCAAAAAAACTACTCCCTCCGTCCCAATTTAAATGTCCTACTTTCCTTTTTTGATTGTCCCAAATTAAATGTCCCTTTCCAAAAATAGAAATGTAATTTCCAATTTTACCCATAAAAGACAAAACAAATCACCACTTTTAAGGATATTATTGTCATTTTACCACATACAAACAAAATATTTTCTTAAAACGTGTGTTTTTTGAACTAGGACATTTAAATTGGGACGGAGGGAGTATTAGTTTTATTATTTATAGACATTATTTGAATTCGGACTTTGGGCCGGTTCAGGTAATAGCCCAATTTAGAAAGAGAATCTAAACTCATTTCGGCCTCTAAACCAATTCAATCAATATTCAACAATTAAATAGTCTCAACACACAACATCCATATCTTTTAAATCCCACAAATAACAAAACTATTGTTAGAATCTCGATCCCACAATGACGCAAGCACGCACTTTTTTTTTTAGAATTTGTCCTATTATGAAAAAAAAATACCAAAAGAATAACATCCGCATATGGTAAAACAATCAATATAACAATGTTAGAAATAACATGAATGAATCAGCTTTTTTGGAATGTTTAAACCAAAAAGGGGCATTGTGGAGATATAAAAACTCAACACTGCTTATTTCTTTGTGACGCGATTCGTCTTTGAGTATAGTTTGTATACAATTATGAGCAAAACAAGAGCGTGCGTTCAAGCCTCCCATCCTCTTAAGACGGTAGAGCGTGCAACTCGATTGACTCCCAATGTGAAGGCGCCCATCCGAAGGTTACACTCGTGGGTGCGACACATGTTCTTTATGCTATGAAAAGCTTTTGTCATGTATTTCTTCAACTCTTCGTTCACCTTCTCTTCGTTCCACATAAACGCTTGCATGTTCTGCAAATTCAAACACCAAAATGAGAACCGGTACTGCTACAAAAATGTTATTGTCTTGATCAGATTAATACCTGAACCCACTCAAAGTAGCTAACAGTCACCCCTCCAGCATTTGCATATATATCAGGGAGAACTATTACTCCTTTCTTTGACAGAATCTATAGCAGTAAAATATAAATGTACGTATAAGAAATAAATAATATTTTTTTAGATTCGACGATTTTATCATAACTGTACGTAGGTACCTCGTCTGCTTCAGGATCAGTAGGGTGATTTGCTGCTTCTATGATGAACTTCGCTTTGACATCTCCTGCATTTTCTCTTCAATCGACAATTTGAATAAAAACAAAATTGAATCAGAATTAGAATAACGAAAATCACAACATAAGAATGTTTAAGCTGGCTTTCAACAGATCCGACACACCTAGCAAATCATATATCAAGTTTGATGTCTAAAATCACTGTTTTTACCTAAAAAGTCAACTAATCTACCTATAGAAAAATGGGAATGAATATGTTGGATAAATAACCAAATATAACATTTACACGGGTTTTTCAAGAGACTCAACACAACCGGCAGATCAGATATTAAAGAATTCGTATCACAATTGATATCTGAAATCACTATTTTGACCTAAAAAGTCAACCTATAGAAACATGGGATGAATCTGTTGAATAACCAAGCAAATATAGAATTTTCATGGGTTGAGACGTGTATTAGCTTGTTGACACAAACACGACCCATTTAACGAAATAGTTGTTTTCAAAACATACCAATTTGATTTTGAACTTTTTAATTTTTTTTGCATCAAAAACATCCAAATATTTTGAATTATTCCATAGGAACATTTAAAAAAATAACTAGGTTAAACAGGGCAATCCACGAACCCCTCAAGTTGAAATGAGCATGACCCGTTTAGCTAAACGTTTCCGCTGATTCAACCCCAAACTCCCAAAGCTACGAATTCTGTGTTAGGTTCATGTTTTCATCTCTTGTAAGAAATTCAGACCCTTAGGTTACAGTAACTCTCTTTTCTAAGCTCACCGTCTAAAATATTAACAAACTTTATATTTAACCCAAATAAAGTTAAGAAGCAAGCATTGAAAGATAAATTTCACAGAAAAATAAGAAAATACCTGTTGAGAACACCACCTAAGGCACATGGTATGAGTACATCACATTCATGAACAAGCAATTCATCTGCATCCATGATATCTCCACCATCAAAACTACTTAAGCTCCCACTTTTTTCTTTATGCTCAAGCAATGCAAGTATATCAATGCCGTTTGGGTTCTTTACAGCTCCGGTAACATCACTCACTGCAACAATCTTACCACCCCTTTCATGAATCAGCCTAGCTACCCAAGATCCCACATTGCCAAACCCCTAAAAAAGTCAACTCTGGTCAATACAATAAAAGTATAAAACTTAGAAAATATAAAGCATAACTCTGGACAATAAAACTGTTTCCATAAACAATCGTGTACCTGAATAGCAAAAGTCAGACCATTGATTGACTTGCCATATTCGCCAAGTAACGCTTCTGTGGCATAAACAACTCCACGACCCGTTGCAGCCTCTCTTCCTAGTGATCCACCAAGATCCTAGTAATCAAAGACATGTTATAATAATCCAGATAGCCCAATGTAGTTATAATCCATATTGATATCATAAATACTTACTAATGGCTTTCCTGTAACGATAGCTGGCGAGTAACCATGGAATTTCGAGTACTCATCCAAAATCCAAGCCATGGTCTGTCAATAAGAATCATAATATTTATATTTCTATATTCAGCAATTGCGATTGCGTGTAATCATTGATCACAACAGTACAAACCTGGCCATTGGTACCCATATCCGGTGCTGGAATGTCGGTGTTTACTCCAATAAGATCATGAATCTTTTGTGTAAAGACACGGGTAAGTCGTTCAAGCTCACTCGTAGACAATTCCTTTGGCGAGCATCCAATCCCACCTTTAGCTCCACCATACGGAACATTGACCACCGCAGTCTTCCATGTCATTAGTTGAGCCAAGGCATTCACCTCACCATGTTCAACCTTATAAAAACCAATATACCAAGCATATCAAACAACTTTCACAGAGTTTTGTCATTGCCAAAACAGAATTTTCCCTTTACTTTTAACAAGAAAATCCAGTCCGAATCTGTCACGCTTCCTAATTATAAAAAAATAAGCAAACAAACATACTAAAAATGATAGTTAGGCCATTGACTAATAAAAGATACAATTCATACTTTCTAATTTCCAATTACACAACTGGATCAATGGATACAATCCCTCAAATCAAAGCCAAATTTACCCAACACTAAACCTGCAGTTCAAGTGCAGACATCATTTACAGGTACGCAGTCGCCTGGGACCCGATCAAACAGAACCGAAACTCCAAAACTAACGAATCTGATTTCGGTTTAGACCACTGTTCATTAACAAAGCAGATAACATCCATATATTTACTTCTATATACGTGGTACATAAATAGCAAGGTTTTAAAACAAAATACCCAAAAATAGTTTAATAACTGTGAATTTTGTGATTAAGGACCAAGTTTGGCACACCTAATTAAAAATAAATGAGTGTGGGACCAAATCAACCAATCAACAAATTGCATTTCACAAATACAGATTCTCTCCAAAATCTATCAAAAACAGCAAAATATTCATCAAAATTTTAAAACTCTAAACAATAATCAAAACAACACATACACACTACACATAACCATAGATTTAAAAAAAAAAAATTACCTCTGGATGATATCTAATCCCTCCTTTCATAGGGCCACGAGAATTATCATGTTGAACTCTAAACCCAACAAATGACGTCAACGTTCCGTCATCTTTGGGTATCGTACACTCCACCTGAATGATCGATTACAAACCGATCAAAACATTACAAATCAAAAACTAGTTACAATCAACAATCGAGGCAACTAAAGAATACGAACAACAAACCTTGACTTCTCTATAAGGAATCAACAAACTAGTTTCAAGTCTAGAGTCTAAACTCAGAAGACGTGCAGCAAGACGGAAGTTTCGGTTTGTTGCAGCCAGAGCGTTCATGGTGTCAAAAGTAACACAGATTATTATTATTACAATTGTTGTTATAAAATTATTTATGAATGTAAAATAATAATAATGTTTATAGTGAATGAATGTGTAATACGGTTATCTATGGTGATTTTGAGGGGAGAATAAATGAAGAAACGGAATTTGAAGGCATATATATATGAATATGATATGATGCGTGTGAATTTGATTTGGCTATAACTCCCCATGACTTAAAAAGAGGTTTTTTGTTTTTATATTACTTTATTTTCTTTTCTTTTATTTTATTTAAATATATATTATATTTTTTGTATTTGTAAATGGTATGATTATGACTAGATTCGTAGCTGGTTGGAAGATCAGCAGAGACTTTTTTGTGATGTGATTATTCTTTTTTTGGAAACGTGACGTGAACCCGATGTACATTTAAACATGTAACGGGTTGAATTTTTGACAGGTTGTTTACATGGGTTGGGTGAGTCAATCTTGAAAGATTTGCGGATGGCATGTTTAATTTTGTGGTTTGGAAAATATATATATCTTTATTTATGTTGTATTTAAATGTTTGTATTTTTTTTAGTTAAATTGACACAGGTTGTTTTATAATGTAAGATGTAATTGTTATATATGTTTTTTTTTATTTTGTTGTAAATTCTTAATTTAAGATAATTGATATGTAAGAGTACGGTCAAGTTATATTACACGGTGTAATAAAAATGAGAATGGTGATAATGATACAAAAAACACAATGAATCAAGAAATATAACATAATGAGTCACAAAATATAACTCAATGTCAATAAATATAACACAATACCAAAAAAAAGATACAATAGATCGTAAAAATGACACAATGATTAAATTAAAGAAAAGACACAATACAACATAGAAGACACAATGATATAATACAAATTCTAAAAACTACAAACCAAAATCCAAAATATCAAAACCCAAAAACCTAAGATTGTAGGGTTCGATGAGACGGTTCCAATACCGCTTGAATGAGTTTAATCAGACTCTGTTTGATACAGTTTCTATGACCTTCTATTTTTGTTTCACTGTGCATTTAATCATAACCCGTAAAGAGTAATAACAAAATTGCTTGATTTATTGGGTATTTTTGTGTTAACATGTAAATAACTAGTTTTATACATGTCTGGTGGACCGGACATGTATATTAATATTTAATAAATGAGATAAACACTTTTTTCTTTGCATTATAAGTGTATGTGTAGTCAGCGTTTTAGGGGAGCATTTTGCACCTCCATAGCGTCGGGAACACCGGCCCCGCCGGCGCTATGGAGGCTTTATGGGGGTGAGGGTTATGGAGATAACGGACGTTTTGGCATTTGTTTTGATGATATAACCGTTGGGACCATAATCATTCAAATATCTAATTCACTGTAAATAACAAAAAAGGCTAATGAATTGAACGATTAAGAGAAGATTTACCTTCTGTGTAAAAAACCCTAAAGCACCTATGAAGATGAAGTTAAAAGAGGAAAAGAAAACAGCGGTCATATTATTTTTTTATGGGGGGTGAGGATTATTTTTTAATTGGGCCTGGGTGAGGATTATTTATTTAATTGGGCCTTGGGTCTTAGTCTTGGTCCAGTACTCAACTTCTATTGTACCTATTTTATTTATATTTTGTAACGTGTATAGGGGTGTTTAGAATTCATATTATGTTTTTATTATTAGTTTTTAATATAATAAATTTCTTTTAATATTTTTATTTTTATTATTAATATTATTTAACTAAAAAAGCAATAATTAAGCAATGGTTACCCAGTCATTTATCTCTATGGAGCCTCTTCCCACTACACTCCTATTTTACCTAAAAGCCTATAGAGCCCCTTCTATTACTTTATAATATTTTATTCTCTATAAAGCCTTATGGAGCTCCCCCCCCCCCCCCCCCTCTCCCCTCCCCTCCCCCACTACACATGCTCTAACAACTAACTAAAGGGATAAGTTTGACCCATTTATCAAATAATTTATGCTAACAAGTTTAATAAAAACGGTAATCATGGCCTGCTTACTTTGAGCTCAAGCTCGCTGCATACATCACCCTTCAAACGTTTATAAGAGTAAGGGGGCGACGACCTGGCGTGAGCCCCTTGGGCGGGGAAAAGACCACTGGCGTGGGGCGGGGGTGAGTTGGAGGTGGACGACGGTGATTGGTTCCTTTTTTTTAATCTAACACACAAATAATAATAATAATGATAATACCCCTCCCCTTTCCACTCCCCACAACTTTTACCCTTAAAAAATGGTCCTCACATGACGCATCACGCCCCTCTTTCCCCCCTCCACTCCCCACAGTCTAAAACAGAGGAATCAATGAGAAAAGTTGCATACAAAATAACTAAAAAGTAAATGAACGAAAACTTAAAATGGTATATTTCATAAGAACATGGATCGTAGAACAATCATTGAAAAAACATACAACATAAGAATTAGAAAACAATAGCATAAATTCAAATCACTGAAAACAATAATACAAATCTAATTACTGACAAAAAAGACATACATATCAATAGAACATAATACCAAAGGTATTAGAACGGTTACTGTTACAAAACATGGATCAAATACCAAAAACTTTTATTTAAGAACCCAACCCAAATGTTTGTTACACCCTAAACAAAAGAAGACCAACAAATGATTACAAACGCAGAACCCTAACCTAAACAGAGATTATCAACATAATAATCTCAACATTCAATCTACGATCTAACTCTCTAGGGACGATTCAAGATGAATCAACTAAACAACAAACCCTAACACGAGAGAAAATATCAGAGAGAATACCCCTTCACCCCCATCATCCTTAGGGGGACCTGGCGTGAGCCCCTTGGGCGGGGAAAAGACCACTGGCGTGGGGCGGGGGTGAGTTGGAGGTGGACGACGGTGATTGGTTTCTTTTTTACATGTGCCACATGGCGCATCACGCCCCTCTTTCCCCCTCCACTCCCCAGAGTCTAAAATAGGGGAATCAATGAGAAAAGTTACATAAATAATAACTGAAAAATAAATGAACGAAAACTTAGTTGAAATGGTATATTTCATAAGAACATAGATCGTAGAACAATCATTGAAAAAACATACAACATAAGAATTAGAAAACAATAACATAAATTCAAATCATTGAAAACAATAACACAAATTCTAATTATTGAAAAAAAAAGACATACATATCAATAGAACATAATACAAAGGTATTAGAACGGTTACTGTTACAAAACATGGATCAAATACGAGAAACCTTTATCTAAGAACCCAGCCCAAATGTTTGTTACACCCTTAATAAAAAAAGACCAACAAACGATTACAAACTCAGAACCCAAACCTAAATTGAGATTATCAACATAATAATCTCAACATTCAATCTACGATATAAGTCTCTAGGGATGATTCAAGATGAATCAACTAAACAACAAACCCTAACACGAGAGAAAATGTCAGAGAGAATACAAAGAACAATTATGAGAGATGAAAAATATGATATGAATCAATAATAGAAGAGAGAGAATAAGTATTTATATTCTCCTCTGGAAGGTTCTTCTCATCTCTCAGTTAGTGGCCACAAACATTCTGATTCAACGACTGATAAGCAACACCGACTATATCACACGGATTGCCACGTAGACTATGTCAAGATGGGCTTTAGACTTCTAAACTTGAATTTGTGAACTTGGACTTGTTTTGTTGTTATAACCAGCTGGACTCTACACCGAAACCCTGGACTTGGACTTTATCAACCAGCTAGCCCAATACCTGAAAACAAGTCTTATGCAACGTATTAAAGCAAATGTCTAATATAAAAAGAATAACAAAAAATGTGATAATGTATCAAATGGACACTTATTATTTTAACAGTTACAATGGTAGAAATTAAATCAACACACTCAACTTAAAAGTGTTATGCATTTGTAGATACTATAAAAACAATTCTTCATCATATGAAAATATGAAATTAAGTATACTTCCACAATAACCTAAATCATGTCCTCTTATGTATGACAATTGGATGGTTCGCTACCAGATACTTTATTTTGCAAAATATGTATAGTAGTTATATAATAGTAGGGTGTTTGTGTAATACAGCGATGAAAAAAAAGACATTTTTAAAGGTGTATATGGTTTGGTGCGGTTTAGTTTGATTATTAGCATAAACCGAAACCGAAGTAACCAACTAACCGATCTTATTAACCAGTTGGTTAATTAGTTTGGTTTATTTGTTTAGATTGTCATTTTTCAATTTGGTTTAGTTAATTTTGGTTGATAACCAAAACCGAAGTTTGGCTAAAATGTTTCTAATAAGTACATGAAAATGATGTACAAATACATAAAATGAATTCAATTCCGGTTTGGTTAATTTCGGTTAATTAAAAGTTAAAAACGACAGCTAACTTTTGTTAATTCAGTTTTCGGTTGATTTCGGTTTGCTTTTATATGTTTCTAGTTCGGTTAACTGTTCATTTATTACTCAGCCCTATATAGTGTTACGTAACACATCATTTTTAAATATTTCTAAAAATAGCAATACTGTACTCAAGTTAAAGATAATAAAATGCTCGTTTTTACAGTGTATTTTTTTTTATCAAAAATCATGTTCGTTTAAAAATCGTGGGATAGTTGGTTTAAAATAAGGGAAAAATATAACTATTATTTAAATAAACAAAAGTTTAGTAAAGTTAAGGGAATGAAGAAATGATTAAGATGAGCGGATTAAAGTGTAATTTGAAAGACTCATTTACTTTTATTTTAGGGTTGTGTAGAGGTATGGTACGTGACCCGACATACCGTCTTTATTACTTGTTACTTCTTATATTATTTACTAATATTGGGGTGTGGAGGTAACCCCCTAACTGGGCTTTGTGCCAATGGGCTATGTGCCCATATAGTTAGGGGTCCATGATGTTCGGCCCATTTGTAGCCCTATATAAGAGGTCTTCACCTCTCATTAGGGCACAAGTTATTACATACATATTACCCCCCGATAACACATGGCCGCCGCCATCACTTTTTGTGTATGTACGTTGGACTCCACTCGTGGTTTCCTAGCAATCACCTCCACACTCCACCTTTCCTTTCCTTCTTGCGGATCTGGACCTAAACGGAGAAGACGACGATCGAGCTGTGATTCTTCTATTCAACACCGTAGAGGCATACACCGGACGGCCGTTCAGGTTATTGTTTCTTCAGATTGTACCTTATGTAAGTGCAACATTTAATGACGAAGACTAGATAGATAGATTAATTGATCTTTGTTTGTCATTTGTAACATTGTCATCATGAAAAATGCCTAAGTGTCGGCGTGAATGTTCATCCACGACTTAGGTTCGCGTGGATAGATTAGAAGGCAAGGATGGTAGTACGCGTGGATGTGGGGATCAGGAGTGGATGACTAGTTAATCTATAAATGTGTTTGTAGGTTACTTTTTGTGCAAGTTTTGAGAGTTCATATCCGGAGAGATGATTTGTTTAATCATTATTTTCTTATGATGTGAATAGAAGCTATTTGATTGACTTGTGTTTGTTCTTACTTATTCACTAAACACATTGACATAACACACATGTATGGATTCCGCGGGTGGAGTGTTAGAGACATAGCTTTACCGTTCCTTATTGTGTTATCGAGACATAAACCTAATGCAATTTAAAAACTTTTGGGTATCCTAAAATGTCTCTCTCAAGTGTATTATAATACAGTATAGATTATGTAATAGATAGACACAACATTTCAAATTAAACAGCTACAAGCATCCTAATGCACATTCAAGCTACGTAGTACATATACAATTAATCATGGCAAGAATCACCTTAGAGATGTCACTTGTTTCCCGCAATAAGCCCCCCCTCCCTATTTGCACCACCCCAAAACTTATTTGCACCAGCCTCTACGGCTCCTAGAGGCCGCTACGAGCCGTAGAGGGTCCTCTGCGGCTCATAGAGGCCTCTACGAGCCGTAGAGGCCTGTGTCAATCATTGCAGTGGGCCCCCCTATACGACTCGTAGAGGCCTCTATGAGTCGTATAGGGATGTGGTTTTCAATGCTTTGACACCTCTACGGCCCGTAGAGGCCTCTGCAAGCTGTAGAGAGCTGTGAAACCCTAAAAAACCCAGTGTAAATAACATGACCCGCAATAATGCAAGATCACAATTCCCAAAAGCAGCAACCACCTGAACATATACAACAATAAGCACACCAGATACTTTAGTACATTTAGTGTTATCCTACTAAAAAAGACCCCGAGTCATACAAAACCCTAATTTGTTTATTTTTTAAACTTAATAACATCAATTACAATTAATCTCAAGAAGATCCTACTACTCGGGACGATAAAACTGCAATTAAAGTTACCAAATTCAAAATGATACAACACGCGAATCACCATTATAGCCCCGCGACGGTGTTGGTGGCTTCGATGGGCTTTACACCACCTTCCAGGCCCCAACACCGTGCACTCTTAGAGGAGAGGTCACAGGTTCATACCTGAATAATGGGGGTAATTTAAAATAATTTGGTGTAAAATAGAATACCAGTAACATTTTACGTTCAAAAAATATAAAATCATTATTAAATTATTTAATACTAGCTTTTATCTCGGGAGTGTCCCGGGGTTGAAATATCTAATATTACATAATAAAATATCTAATATGACAACATAATTAATGACTTGCCAATACATGATTAATGAATAATAATAATAATAATAATAATAATAATAATAATAATATTTATTTTAATCAAATTTCTGCCATAAGTTATCATATTCAAATATAAAAAAAGGAATCTCTGCCTATGAAGTTATGTTTATTGTTTGTGATTTATTAGTAGAGTAAAATATATTTGAAAACAAAACCCCACAAAAATAGTTGTTTTTTGTTCTCCCTTTTTTTATATAGCACTATGGTACTCGTTGGAAAGATAATAAAACGCTTGTTAATTTTGTGTATTTTTTTCTGTTAAAAATCTCGTATATAAAAGATATTAAGGTTTAAAAGTTATGGGATGAAACATTAGAGAGAAAATTTAATTTTGTTTTTAAATTCTTATCTTTTCCTAAAATAATTATAATATATATAGATTTATTAAAAAAACTCAAAAATTAAAAAATCCTACATGATGTCACGTGGCACATTCAATGAGGGGTTGAGGCCTCCATTGAATGCCACATCATCAAAGTTTCAACATTATATATAAGAACCTGTTTTAAAAGAAAAAACATGATTAATGAATAACCTGAACACTTTGTGTTTTTTCCTGTATGAACGAAACCCCATAAAAAATAATCGTTTTTTCTCCGTTTTTTATATAGCACTATGGTACTCGTTGGAAAGATAATAAAGCGCTCGTTAATTTGGTGTAATTTTTTTCTTTAAAAAATCTCGTATATAAAAGATATTAACGTTTAAAAATGATGGGAGGAAACATTAGAGAGAAAAATCTAAATTTGTTTTTAAATTCTTAAAGAGATTAGGGTTAGATAAAAAAATAAAAAAAAATTGTTTCTAAATTTGTTTTTAAATGTAGGAGAATGGATGAAAACAAAATAAAAAAATAAATTAAAAACTCTCACCTCAACGTGCGACGTAGCACATTCAAAAAACGGTTGAGGCCTCCATTAAATGTCACCTTATCAATATTCAATTTTTTTATTATAAGTTATAGATTATAGATTATTTAATATTAATAAAGTTATAATAACTTAATTAATATCTTTTGGCATTCTTATTCCATATCCATAAAAATGATCACATGCGTACAAACCAGAAAGTTTTCATTCGGATCATGTGGTCATCGTGGGGAATTTGAGTCGCACTATTTTTATATCGACTACTTGACTAGAGAATATAAGCAGCTTACAGGGAATAACATTTTAAGATGGTGCGTGGCCACGTCGGATTATACTACTAAGTTATTGTGATCATTTAAAGTTCGAAAGTTTATTTGCTTTTTAAAAAGTTTATTTACAACCCTACATTATATCTCAAATTCTCCAATCGATGCTAATACGTGCGCTCTCTCTCTCTCTCAAGTCAGGTCTACAGGTTCAAGATGTCATCTAACTCATACAAATTTGATTCTTGAGAGTCTTCCATAACCTTGAAGGTATAAGAGCATTTACATTCCATTCTTGATTCTTTAAACACTTCCCGGTCTTTAATTTTTTTTTTTTTTTTTTTTTTAAATAATTCAAAAACACATAAACGCGGCAAATTACATCAAGATAGCGGGCAGACGGGCAACAAGCTGCGCCGCCACCCCTTTCTGGATGGCAAACCCTAACCTACTAAAAACGAACCCATGTCCCCCCGGAGTCGAGACACTGCCATGAATAACCCGTTGAACTCTATTAAGGAAACGGATGGCTTCCGGTGCCAACGAGCCAAAGGTATCAAATGCCAGGGGAACAAAAACGTGTTGGTTCTCCTCGCAGGCTTTAAATAAAAAATACAAAAAAGCTCCCTATTTACTATCCACCATTTCTCTACACCCCCTTATATTATGAAAATTTTCTATAGTAGCATTTTACATATAAAAGCGAGAAATACAATAAAAATAAGTATTCATGGGTAAGATAAATATAAAAAATGGTGGATGGGATGAGGCTGGTTTTTAATTGAAAGATAAATAAAAAGCAGTATGATTTTTAGTTAAGTTATAAAGTAAAAAACGATAGAGAGAATATCATGCTCTAAGAAGCCACTATATAATGACATGTGTCTAACGAGGGGTCAAGTGGGAAATGTGTTTGTCCAAGTAGAAAAAAAAATATGCTCATGCTTCTCACATGCTAAGAAATATGACTATGCAAGTAACATGTTATTTCACTCATTTTTAAATGTTCGTAACTTTTTATACGTCGTTTTAATAAATATTAATCCATAAAATCGAGCGTTTTTTATCTTTAATATGAGTAAGGTATCATTATACTTTTGAAACAGCTAAAACACGCTACTTGACACTTAAAACAAACTGCTTAATATTTTTGACATGGTATTTTAAGTTTTAAGCTTAAAATACATTGTTTTCAGTTTTTAATTGTTATTTTAGTGTTTTTTAGGCAAAACAATATAAAAGATGCTTAAGTTCAAAAATGGCCTACATATCAATTTTTAATTCTTCTCACTTTAACCATCAAAACATAACAAACTTAAAATACAAGCCTATAAGGGAGTAAAATGATTCAAAACTATACACATAATTATACAATTACAAAGGATAAAAGCATGTATTTTACAACACATTACCAAAAAAATAAGATTAAAAATTGGTCAACTACATGACATATGTTTGTACTTATTTTACTATATATGTTTAAGCTTTATATATTTCAGGATTTGAGTTATTCTTACAACATTTGTCATTGGAACCAACTTGTGTTATTCATGATTATCTTTTTACCAATTCAAGGCTTACATACTTTTAACCAACTAGAAAGAGACAACGAATAACTATATCCATTAGTATACATTTCATGCTTGCTATAGATCGTAATGCATGTAACATTTAAATTATTCAAAAATGTCAATAGAAATTTCACACGAATTACTTTAATCTTAAGTACCAAATATCATTCAAGAATAAATATTTGTTCATGCAAATAGAAAAAAACTAGAAATAAAATTATTCTAGACAATTTTAATATAATCGTCTCTAGAAACAAAATCATTGAGATCTCTACTGCAAAGTGATCTTCAATTAATTAAATCCATAATTCTTCTATTTGTTGCTTCTCATAAAAATCGATTAAGCCCTATTAAGGGATTATTGAGGTAACTTCCCCAAATAATTTGTTCATTTTCTTTGCTAGTAGGAAAAACTAGCAAATATTTAATAGGAATATAATTTGTTCATTTTCATTAAAACTTCTGTTTTTATCGAAACGCTCTTGCTTTCCTTTCAATAATTGAGGTTAAATGAAACATATTGTACTTGATAGTTCATATTGGTCATTCATTATATATTTTTCTATGAAGCAACTTCACATGATGATCTTGAAGTAACCCAAAATATTGTCGTTGTGTACATTTAGAAAGTTTATATTCAGGATGAGAAATGAATGTACGAAAAATTTAGTTAGTTGTTCATTGATTTAGTATTTAAACTTTTTATATGCAGCTTGATTTGTGTGTTTCAGAATGTTGAATTAAAGGGCTGAATTTCATTTGGATTTTACTTTTTGCACTTCATGACTTTGATTTTATTACTTATAATGCTAATTATATGAGTTGGATTTGTTTATTAGCTCATTTTCATCCCATCAACCTATTTACAACTCGTCAACCTATTTATCTCTTTAGAAAAATAGGTTAAATAGATCGTGTTCGGGTTATATGATTTAATATGTGTCTGGGTTAGGGTTGAAAACTTTGACTCAAGTGTAACTTTGGATATGACTTGAATGTAACTATGGATCGTGTTTGGGGTTCAAGAATTCAACCCACCAATGACCAACCCTTTAAGATTAACACCTCTACTTGCAACTACAAGATTAGGTGGTATTTGGAATAAAAATAGTAGTAGTTTAAATATAAAAAAAAAATATAGATCAAGGTCGAAGGAAAATAAAAGTATGGGTCATTTACATATTTCACATTGCTAAACTTTTAGATTCATAGGATCGTTGCATATAAAAATTAATGCATTCATTAAGTTTCAACAAAATGATAATAAATATGAATTCAATTAAATTTATTACATACATATTCCATTTTCCTCCAAACGTCGGTGATATAGAATGTATCGATCAGGTATAGTATTTGGATAAACTTGTCAAGCATGTGATTAATGCTCTTAATTGTTCAATACGGTAAGATAAAGATGACCTTGATGCTTCATTGATTGATTAAAAATAAATAAAGTAATAAACATTTATAATTTGGTCAATGGCGAATTCTCTCGAGGAAGAGGAGATACCACCGGAAAACTCAACGGTCACATTTTTCCTTTCGAATCTACCGGACGACATCGTCACTGACACTTTGAGGGATGAATGTGTAAGATGCGGTCAGCTTAGAGATGTCTATTTGGCGAGGAAACGAGACAAGTTCGGAAAGGTTTTTGCTTTTGCTAGGTTTGGGAATGTCAGGGACGTTCAAAAGATGGTTAAGGCGTTGAACGGTCTGAATACTCTTGGGAGAAGGATATTTGCGAAAGTAGCCAGGTTTAACAAGGAAGATAGCAAAGCGAGAAGTAAAGACAATCAGAGGGGTCCGGCTAATGCAGGTTACAGGCCACCGTTTCCGGCTCGGTTTCCTGACCAGGTGAATTATAGGCCGCCGGTTCAGAACCAGGTCCAGTCGGCAGAAGCAAGGAATGGGAAAAACATGGTTGACATGGGTGACTTTCCGACGCTCCAAAGACCATTAGCAGATAATAGTGGAGCTTCCTACAGTGGTGGGGTTAAGAGGATTGCCTTGGAGGACAAGGTTGATGGGGTAAAGCATTCCTGGGTTGGTAGATCGGTAGTCGGAGAAGCAAGAAACTACGCTAGATTGTGTAAGCTGCTAGAGGGGTTAAAGGAGATCAAAGCAATGAAAATGGAGGTTAGGTATCTTGGGGGCTTGAAAGTGTTGATTACACTATCAACGCCGGAAAAGGTTGCGGAGTTCATGGAGAAGAAGAACATTTGGGGTGATTGGCTATCGGGAGTGGCTGTTTGGAATGGACAGAAGCTTGAATTCGACGGATTAACGTGGCTAAAGATCACCGGAATCCCTCTGATTCTTACTTCGGTGGTGAACGTGGAAAGAATAGGGACGTATTACGGGGAGATAGTTAAGGAGGCTGAGAACGGAGTCGCCTATACAGACCTTTCTGGGGTCTACGTTGGCATCATCACGAATTATGGGTGTAGAATTGACGAAGAGATCACAGTTACTTGGAAGGGTGAGTCCTTTACATGTTTGGTGTCTGAAGGAGCGGGTAGATGGATGCCGGATTATATCGGGGATGAAGTCACTGTAGTGGGTTCGGACATACATGAGGATATCGAAGTTCCGGCCAGTGTGGATCTTGGTAATAATGAGCTGGAAGTTAATGCGGTGGGAGAGGATGTGGCGATGGATGTCGAGGAACCAGCGATTGTAGAACAGGACGTGAATAATCAGATTGGTAAGTCTCTGGTGGGCCAGGTCGGTGATGGTGGAGATGTCTCCGGTGACCGGAGGGATGAAGAACCTTTGGAAACTCAAGGGGCTCAATTTCATGGGGAAGGAAACGTGGGTGTTGCACTAAAGGTGCATGGGGAGGTGGAAATAATTAATGAAGGCATTAATGTGGGGGCTCATGATGAGGTGTCAAATAATTATGAGGAGGTGGGGCCAGAGACAAAAAGAATAACTTGGAACATGAGAAGACAGATTTAGAAAATTGTAGGGATGGACCAGCTGTTGACAATTTTGTATGTGAGGGGTCAAGACTTTGTGGGGGTTCAAATAAAATTAATGGGCTTGAATTTAATATTAATGTTCCTACTGATATGTTCCAGGCTGCTAAAACAACGGGCCCTAAGCCCATTGGGGACATAAGTGAAATTGTTGGACCTGCTCCAAACAGTTGTGATGCTTTTAATCTATGGTCTTCTTTTATAGGCACTGATAAGGCGAAAAATAAAAGGAAACGATATAAAGGGGTACAAACCTACAGAAGGAAGGTTAAAGTAAAGGATAGGTGCTCGTCGCCTAGTAATTCTATGAAAACTATTGAAGCGGTCAGTAGCTCCTCCTGCTCAGGGGGTGAGAAGAAAAAAAGGCGAAAAGGGAAAAAACTAGACAAGACCACCGGGATGAACGATATTCATGATATGGATGTAATCGGACAGAAGAACCTTGGCAGTATTGATGATGGGTATGAATCAGACTGGGCGACGGACGACGGTGAGGTTTCTGGGTCTGGGAACTTGGTGGGTGGGGACGTGGGTAAGCATGCCAGTATTAATGTTGACCATAAGACGGAGGTAGATATTACTAAGAAAATTGGCCAGGTGGTGGGTTTGGGTTTAAACGGTTTTGAAGGCGAATTAGGCAGCCGGATTTTAGAAGAATTGGTGATCGAGGGTAAAAAATGAATTTTTTATCATTCAACTTGAAAGGGGCGGGTGGGGCGGAGAAGTCGGCAAAAGTTAGAGAGTTAAAGGGTAAGTTCAAGGTTTCGTGCATTGCAATCCAGGAAACACAAATGGCGGCTATGACGGACTTTCAGGTTAGTAGGTTTTGGGATGGTTCACAACATGAAAAAATTGTTGTGGATGCTACTGGGAGGTCGGGTGGGTTAATTACAATATGGAATCCATTAAAGTTCAATGTGGAAATGGTTAGGAAAGGACGGAATTATATAATGATTGGGGGTAATTGTGGGGGTGAGGCGGAAAGATTGTTTGTAGTTAATGTATACGCACCAAATGATCCGAGTGCGAGGAGAGTTTTGTGGGAGGAAATCCTGGGAATAAAAAATGAGATTAGCGGGAGGTGGATTTTCCTAGGTGACTTTAATGATGTAAGAAATGAACACGAAAGGTTAAATTCAAATTTTGTAGTAGCCAACGCTTTAGCATTTAATAACTTTATCGCCAAAGCTGGGTTACTTGAATATAATATGGGTGGGAGGAAGTTTACTTACATGTCCTCGGATGGATTAAAGCTTAGCAAGTTGGATAGAATTCTCGTCTGTGACAGCTTTATGGGCAAGTGGCCGAATGCGAAAGTGACTGCTTTGGATAGGGACGTGTCTGACCACTCCCCGGTGGTGCTCTCAGTCTCGGGTGAAAGATTCAGACCGTGTCCATTCAGGTTTTACAACTCGTGGCTGGAGAAGGAGGGAATTAACGAGGTTGTCGTTGGGGGACTGAATTCTGAGGTGGTAGCAAACCGTAAGGATATTATATTGGCCCAGAAATTGAAAATTGTCAAGACAGAGATTAGGAAATGGAGATTTGGAAATGCGGATGCCGAGGATGGGGAGGTCTCAAGAGCTCGTAATACTTTGAAAGTTTTGGATGACGCGGCTGAAGATAGAATGCTGGACGAGTTAGAAAGAGAGTCGTGGAAGGCGGCAAAACTGTTGATTAAAAAGTGGGAATGGAATAGGTTAAAGGATCTTCGGCAAAGAGCGAAACTTGATTGGGTACTTAAGGGGGACGAAAATTCTGCTCTTTTTCACGGTGCAATTAACAATATGAAAGCTCGAAACAGCATCGCTGGTTTATATGTGGATGGGAATTGGGTGGAAGACCCGGAAATAATAAAGAAAAAGGCGGTGGAGATTTTTAAAGAAAAGTTTGACGAGCCTATGCCATCTAGACCGCGGATGTCAGGTGAGGGCTTTAATAAAATTTCAGAGCAGGAGGCTAGAGAGCTGGTGGTTCCATTCACGAAGGAAGAGATTCGGGAGGCGATAAAAGATTGTGGGAGCGAAAAGTCTCCGGGACCAGACGAGTTTTCGTTTGTATTTGTGAGACACTTTTGGGATAGTTTGGAGGAACATATGTTAGGAATCATGGATGAATTTTTCATTCACGGTTCTATTCACCAGTCTTGTAACACTTCGTTTGTGGCATTAATTTCAAAGGTAAACGATCCTCTGTTGCTTTTGGATTTTAGACCCATATCTCTTATCGGGGTGATTGGTAAGATAATTTCTAAGGTACTGGTGGGGCGGTTGAAGAAAGTCCTCGAGAGTGTAATTTCTCCGGTTTAGACAACGTTCATTAAAGGTAGGAATATTTTTGATGGGCCACTTATTGCTAACGAGTTGGTATCGTGGGCTAAACGCAAAAAGAAGAAGATGCTTATGTTCAAGGGGGATTTCGAGAAGGCGTACGATTGTGTGTCATGGAAGTTCCTTATCACTGCCATGCATCATATGGGGTTCCCTACACGATGGAAAACATGGATCATGGGATTGCTTGTGATTGGTAGGACGTCGGTACTTATTAATGGCTCACCAACTGAAGAGTTTCAGTTGAAACGGGGTCTTAGGTAAGGAGATCTGTTGTCGCCCTTCCTGTTTACTATAGTGATGGAGGCGCTTAATGTTATGATGATGAGGGCGGTTATGGCGGGAACATTCGAGGGGGTTAAGTTACCGAATGAAGGCCCGCAGTTGTCACATTTGTAATATGCGGATGACGCACTATTCTTGGGGGAATGGTCGGAAGGCAATGTGTTGAATCTGAATAGAATATTGAGGTGCTTTTCCATAGCCTCGGGGCTGAATGTTAACTTGACAAAGAGTAATATATATGGAGTGAATGTTGGGGATGATGAGGTGGAACAGATGGCGAGCCATTTGAGGTGTAGGAAAGGTGAACTACCTTTTGTATACCTAGGACTACCTGTTGGTAGTAACATGAAACGTTTGGCAAGTTGGAAAGTGGTTATTGATAAATTTCATGCTAAATTGTCTTCTTGGAAGGCGAAATTTCTTTCTTTTGCAGGTAGAGCAGTTCTCATCAAGGCGGTGTTGGGTGCTGTGCCTAACTATTACTTGTCATTATTCAAAGCACCAATTGGTATTATAAAGACATTAGAGGGGCTGCGGAGAAGATTCCTTTGGGGTGGAGCATCGACTCGCAACAAAATCAAATGGGTGGCCAGGGAGAACATAATAAAACCGAAGAGGATTGGGGGGTTGGGGGTGGGAAATATTGAAGATTTGAATATTGCTCTATTGATTAAGTGGTGGTGGAGATACAAAATGGCCGACGAGCAGCTGTGGTGCAAAGTTATTAAATCAATACATGGGGGCCGAACAAAATTGGGTTTTATTCCATGGAAGAGGTCCTTTTCTGGTGTCTGGTCCAATATTGTTGCTGTCCAAAATGCTGCTGCAAGCCGAGGATTGGATGCTGAGTCGAGATTTATATGTGATGTGGGTAAGGGTAATTCGGTCAGATTTTGGGACGACAAATGGGCTGCGAATACAACATTGAAGGACCAATTCCCTGGTCTGATGCTGTTGTGTAAAGAAAAAAATCTGATGGTCAGCGATTGCTATAAGCGACTTAATGGTATAATCTGGTGGGATGTCCCTTGGAGCAGGCTTCCTAACACTGATGCGGAATGGGGTGAAATGAATAAGTTCTGGCTGACGATAAACAAACAGAAAATCAGCACCAGGGTGGATAATTGGGCATGGTTGTCTGCAGGGGCGGCGAAAGGTTTTCAGTCAAACGGGTCAGGGCAGAAATTGAGCAGCTGTCATGGGGTGGTCAACAGGCCTCATATTTCCGTTGGAATAAGCTTGTTCCCCCTAAAGTGATGTCATTTGTGTGGCGGGTCTTCAGGAACGGTATACCTACTGCAGAGGCGCTACACTTCAGGGGCGTTCAAGTTGGTGAAGGGCTGTGCAGACGGTGTGGAGCTGAACCAGAGACGGCAAATCATATTTTTTCTGAATGTATTTGGGCTAAAGCTATTTGGTGGAGCGTAGGTGAATGGCTGAAGATGGACGAATTAAAAAAAGAGGAACCGGTTGCGAAGATTATCGAGCTTTATGTCTGTCTGAGGGCTCCTGTTGAAAGATTGAAGGTGGCTGCAGCAGTTATATGCGCGACACTTTGGAAACTTTGGATCAAAAGGAATGAAAAGGTCTTTAGGGATGTACACACAACAACTCCTATGCTGCTGGAAGATATTAAACTGGAAACGTTCTGGTGGATGGTCAAACGGGGCAGGTTCGAAGGACTTCAAAAGGCGTCTTGGTGGGAGTTCTCATTATTCGACAACGGATGATGGAGCTGTTCGGAAAATCTATTAGGTCGGCTCGTGATTGTTTTAGTGTTAAATTTCTTGTATATTAATCTTGTGGGTCGGCCCAGGTAGCTACTTGCTTAATGTGCCTGGGTGTAAACTTCGATATTATTATTTTTGGTGAAATGAAGTTTCGTTTGAATGTTCAAAAAATAAAAAATAAACATTTTCTTACAACCGGATAGTTGGTGCTAATCACCTTCTAGTGGAGTGGTAGCCCCATAATCTTCGAATGTAGAGGTTATGGGTTGGAGTCTCACCTAAAGCAAATTTATTCTAGGTTGAGCGATAGGTTTTACCACAGTGGATCGGAAACTACTTCTTTTTTTAAAAGTAAACACTATCTTTTTCCGGGATGAAGCTAGAAAAGGATATTAGTACATTACCTTGTGGCGGATCTACATACATCTTAAAGAGGGCGAGCACCCCCTTTAAAATAAATAAAAAACTAGTGTAATTTGTAGGTAAAATAAACAAAAAACTAGTGTAATTTGGTTAAACCCCCTGATCAATCACAAGATAATATTCCTGAGTCCGCCACTAAGTCATTACCATTTACTAGTTACCTATCTATTACCCAAGAATATCGGTTTAATTGAGTAAACTTGAACCGACTTTAACCCAATAGTTATTGGTCAGAGTAAACTTGAACCGACTTTATTTGATTTTGTTGTTGGTCCAAGTAACGGAGTCGGTGAACTGGCTCATTAGTTGCATCGAATTTTCAGATTTTGTTTAGTTATAAAAATAGGCATAAAATTGTAATGTAGATTTCGATAATTGGCGTAGTTTCACTTTCTTGTAATTTGCTTGTTGGGCGCTTCACTCCTGCCTTAGAAATAGAGTTGGTCGTGTTTTAACAAAGTTTAATTTAAAAAAAAAGTTATTTTATCTATATATATTAAAGGGGGTGTTACGGATTGATTATTCATAACAGATTATGCGTTTTGGAAAAGCAGGGGTGGAGCTGCTTATAGATTATTGCGTTTTGGTAGCCTAAAAAACTGATTATCTGCGTTTTCAAAACGCAATCCAAACACTAAAAACTGATTATCTACGTTTTCAAAACGCAATAATCTAAAAATCAGATTTAAACGCAATCTCAAACATCCTCTAATATTTCAAAGTCTTATATCCTACATGACACTCAAAGAGAAAATTCTCCTATTTTAGAGTGCCATGTAGTATCCCATGTGGCACCAATAAAAAAACAAAAAATAATTAAAATATCATGTGGCGTTGAGTTATTTTAGGGAAAAAAATTAAAAACAAATTAAAACAAAATTAGATTTTTCTATCTCATGTTTCATCCCACAATTTTTAAACGTAAATATCTTTTATATACGAGATTTTTTAAAGAAAAAAATTACACCAAATTAACGAGCGTTTTATTATATTTCCAACGACTACCATAGTGTTATATAAGAAACGGAGAAAAAAAAACGACTATTTTTTGTGGGGTTTGTTCATACAGGAAAACAAAACACAAAGTGCTCAGGTTATTCATTAATCATGTATAGGCAAGTTATTAATTATGTTCAAAACAGTAAATATGAATTCTATAATATTAGAGTTATACATTGTTTAAGGTTGGGCGTTAACATTGGAGATGCATTGTTAATTGTTTTAGGTTAGGTGCTACCCGAAACTTTCCTGCATGTGACTATAAAGCGCATCAGTCTATTTCGTATGTAGAATTGATATGTCATATTAGATTTCTCAACCCCGGGACGCTCCCGAGATATAAAACTAGTTTATTTGAAATTTGAAAAGTTAATTATGACAACGATGTTTATAATAAGGGAAAATTGCTCGAATAGTCCCTGTGGTTTGCACAATTTTCACCTATAGTCCCTAAGTTTTTAAAATTACAGGTATAGTCCTTAACTTTTGATGTTTCTTAACTCGGATAGTCCTTGAAGTGGCTGTGAAATTACTAAATTACCCTTTTCATGGATGGAAGTTAAATAATCTAGTTAAGTGGATGTAAAATTACTAAATTATCCTTACCCTAATAAAAATAAAAAAAATCAATTAATTAATATAATATAAAGAGGGCCCACTTAACCCCTTAACCAATTATTTTTCTCCACCTATTTTAATGGGCCCCACCAACTTCATCTTCTCCACCCTATCACCACCACCACCCACCACCACCTAACCCCTTCCCCCATATAAAAATCCAAAACCACCCATCCCTTGTACCTGCTCACATACACACACAACAGGAAACAACACCCTTCACCCCAAAAGACTTAGAAAGTTAGAGAGAGAAAGTGACGAGAAGCAACAAAGGAGAGAGAGGGAGAGAGAGAGGGATTCGTCTTTGTAAACCCAAACACCCTACCCACCAGCTAATTTCGAATAGAAACCACCACCACGAGAAGCAACGAAGGCCACCACAGGCTGAATTCGAACAGAAACCACCACCAGCTTCATCTTTGTGAACCCAGACACCCTACCCGGTAAGGGATTCCGATTAGTTGGTGAGTTCTGTGGCTATCCTGTGAAGATGTAGTTTTATCCTAGCATTAGTTTATATGAACCTAGATTTATTGGTTTACTATTCTTGGAGCATGTGCTAGCCTTTATGTACCTAGTGCAATACATGTCGTCTGTTGGTTTAATAAGCATTTGTTATGTTTCATATGTTCCAAATTCCGATTAGTCTTGATGGGTGGTGGTGGTGGTGGGTGGTGCGTGGTGGTAGTGGTAGGGATAGGGTGTGGAAGATGAAGTTGGTGGGGCCCATTAAAATATGTGGAGAAAAATAATTGGTTAAGGGTTAAGTGGGCCCTCTTTATATTTTATTAATTAATGGATTTTTTTTATTTTTATTAGGGTAAGGGTAATTTAGTAATTTTACATTCACTTAACTAGATTATTTAACCTCTATCCATCAAAAGGATAATTTAGTAATTTTACAGTCACTCCAAGGACTATCCGAGTTAAGAAACATCAAAAGTTGAGGACTATACTTGTAATTTTAAAAACTTAGAGACTATAGGTGAAAATTGTGCAAAGCACAGGGACTATCCAAGCAATTTTCTCTTATAATAATTAATAACTTGTCAAAAGTCAAAGCTGAATACGTAAAACAATAAAAAAATATTGGGGATATGAATACGTTTCTAATGGATCAAAATAGAGGTCATTCAAACGTGGCTTTCTTTCGTGTATGAGTTACGTAAGAAGGTTGTAACTTCTTAATACGCTTTGCCCCGTCCACACACGTCAAGCCGTCAACACCGTCATCCTATTTCCCTTTCAACCGTTTTCTAACTTTTTATTTTACTTTTCTTTTTTGAACGGCGATTTTCTTTATCTTAATCCACTGTACTTCTCAAATTGGAGAGTCCTGTTGCTCACTTTGGTCAGACTATGTTAACTTAATCTGAGCCACGTTGACTTCAGAGTTTGGCGTGGGCGTTCCTCTGGAAAACCATACCGTCACTGCCACTTGACAGTCGTTCTGTCTCCACAAGAGTAGAACTCTCTAACGTAACACACTGTGGGACGAAAACCTGGGTGGGCTCGGGATTCGAACTGACAACCTCATAAGACCTAGCTAAAATTCTTTATCGCCATAATCCACCAAAGCGACACAAATAGGGATCAAACTTGGGTCTCCACTAAAGAATCCAATCATTTCTACCACTGTAGTGAGGATTCTAAAATTTATTAAATTTGACTAGGTTTGAAACCCCGCGGGAACCCCCGCGGGTTTCGTGGCGCGCAGGCAGGCTTGATAATTACCGTTTGCGAAAGTTTTCATTTTGTACACAACATGGATAATAAGGGTACAAAAAACTGGGATATGGACATTCAACTATTAGACCTTAAATGGTTAATAGAAAAATGCAACTTAATTTTCACAAATAATGCACGGCTTGAGGAAGCTAAATTCGGAAATAATGATGATCGTAAACCAAACGAAATTAGTAACTGCAAATAAGCTATTTCAATATCAAATTGCCTAAACTTTAGGGTCATGAAAAAAATAAGCCCCCTAGTCCAACATAAGATGGCAGTGGCAATAATAGTCGGCAAGGGATCAAATAAGCTTTGAGGTTTCAAGAATTGGTACATTTTACTCATTTTATTTACTGCTTTGTTGAATAAAGTATTTCTTAATTCACAGCCAGAGCAACAGATGTATGAGTTGGGCATAGAAACAAAACAAGCGTACATTAGCTAACACAACAAAGATAATGTGTAAATACCAATCACTATATTCGGTAACATAGCAAAAGATAATGTGTCAAATACCAATCACTGTACACTTATTGTATGGTATTCACCACTGAACAAAGCAGATGAAAACCATTGCCACTGCCCTGTTACAAAATTCATGAAAATCGGGTGGAAAAATAACAAATCAAATGAAGGGGAAGCGAAAACCTCACCTGGGCAACGATGTAAGACCACTGCCGCCACTTGAGAAGATGGGGGAAGCGAAAACCTCACCTGGGCAACGATGTACGACCACCGCCGCCGCTTAAGGAGATGGCGATTCGCCGCCTAAAACCGTCACTTGAAAATGAAGTTTGGTAGGAAACGCAACCGAGAAGGAGAAGGAACAAACCAGTTGTCGGATTCCCTGCTTCCCGAGCGGCTCTCTCTTTCTCCCGAAACTCTCATTCACAGAGATGTATTGATGTGTGTGAAACGTGGCAAGAGAGAAAGTAAACTTTAAAAAAAGAAGAAAAGACAAAGGAAAGAAGCGAAATGGATGAGAAATGAGAAAGGGCAATTTAAAAAGGAGAAATGAGGAGGGGTTGTTTGAAAAGGATAAAAGAGTTACTATTCCTTTTCTAGATCTATTAATATATACTTAATTGCACGAATCCTAAATTAAAAAAAACAGCTTTTAATAGATAAAAGTTTGATTTAGTTGAATTGATAAATCATTTTGATACATATATTTTACTACGTTACAATCTTGTGTATTACACGATTTGATAAATTTAACATTATATAATTAATAAAAAAGTTACATTTAAAAACATATGCATTTCGCGATTGAAAAACCAATGTAATATATTAGTTAGATAATACATAATATAATTTGTTAACATATACAGTCACAATATATGTATTTAAAAAAAATTGTTAAGTTAATTTTTAAAATACTTTTTTTTTCAAATGAGAATTAAATTTGATTTTCAATACCTACAATTTTTTATTTTTTAACATATTGTATTTTTATTATTATTTAACATCCAGCCATATCATGTATTTGAAATTTTTTATATATTATTTATAAAAACAATAATCTTTATTATTTTTCATTTTTAGTATTTTAGCTAACATAAGTTTAAAAATTTTTTAAGTTAAAAAAACTATACGTCTATTTAAAGTACTAATAATTAATTTATATGTTAAATTAATTTGGTTAATAATATATACATATTTTTAATTGAAATAAATAATTATTCATAATTAAGTATGATAGAAATAAATAATATTTTTAATTAAAAATAATTGTCCTTAATTAAGTAGAAGAAATATATGTTTAATTAAAAGATAAATATTCATAACTAAATAGCACAAAGCGAAGGGGAAACTAAAAAACAGATGACTCCAGTAAACAACATGTGTCCAAACTTATATTGGTTTATAATAGATAATAGATATATATGACAATTATTGAACGGATGATGATTATTTAACCAAACCGAAAAAGAATGATTTACTTATACTTATTTTCTATACAGGATCAAGATACGCTGAGAAATCACAATGAGTTGAGAGAATTGTAAGAACTTCTATCTCTCTCTCTCTCTCTCACACACACACATATATATACATATATATAACCTGAAACATTTATATATAAGTAATTAAGAAACGTGTAAAAAGAATTGCCAATAACATTACATTACTTTTATATATATATATATATATATCTATATATATCTATACTATATTAATAAGCATATAGGAGGGGCAGAAATGGTCATTTGTCACATGTACAAGCCTTGAAAGCATGTTGTACAAAGATCAATGCATAAAAACTCTTAAACTTTTAATGGGTGCAAGCTATGATGCATAATGTACAAGCCTTCAATTCACAAGTGTATTCCCAAAAAAACCCGGATACATCTCATTCCATCAAAAGCAGATGTGAATTTAGGGCTTCAAACCCCTCATTCCTTTCATCCGCCTCTATCGTCAGTCTCTCTCTCTCTCCCTCTCTCTCCAAGCGATTATAATTTAGGGTTTTGTATTTGAAGAACCAGCTCTCCAAACGTCATGTTGAGCATAAGAAACAACTATCTAATGGTGGTTCTTTGTTCTGACAATAAAACGTTGGGGAATATGAGGAAACATGGAAGTGGTGATTTGAATGGGGTTCGCGGGTCTATAGGGGTTCATTCCTTGCAGATCTTCACCATCGCGTTGCAGATCTAGAGCTTGGAAGGGTGAAACTCGGAGCACTGACCATCACTTCTGATATGTTGGTTTATCGGTATGTATACAGGTTAAATCCTACCAGTATTATGTTTCAATGTCACTTGTGTAAGTAATTTTAATATATTGCTTTGAAATGCAGATGAAAACCGAATGTGCTGCTCTTGTTCTTTGTCAGCCTGTTTTGAACCAACACTAGCTGCTATTTGTAAATTTTGCATCTTTTTAGTTGTTTTTTTTGTATAGACAATCTTATTTGATTATCATTAATACGACGCAAATTTACACGCGTCATAGAACTCAGAAAAACAAGATATATAAATTTTTGTTTTTTAATTTACAATTGTTATATCATTTTTCTTTAGTTGTTGTGATCTTAAAGTAAAGACTTGTAGACATCAGCAACAGTGAAATATATACTGTAATGTTATGTGCTTTAGGCTTTATTAATTGTTTGTTGATTATTAATGTTAAGTCCTTTTGAGGAGCATGAAAATATTATTGATGTTGCTTTTATTAAAGATTAGAGAACAGGGCAACAAGAAGGTTTGTGCAAGTACATAGATTCTTTTCAAGTCTTTTGAGAGGTGAGGGAAGAATATGTAAGCTTATGTTCTTTTTGCTTAGTTGTTACAGGTCTTTTTATCAAGGTCATTTTGCTGGTATTTTTATAGTCGTGTCGTTTGTGTTTAGCTATGAACTATTAAAATGTATTTGTTTTTTGTTTAACTGTATCATGTTTACTACCTAAAAGGTTCACACAACCAATCTATGTATTTTTAGCACAACTAGCAACTAATTAATCATATAACCAATTTTATTATTTGAACATGTTTCAAATATACAACTACAAGTTGGTGCTTACTTTTAACAAGTTGTCATGATCTATGCTTACTTTTAAGTTTTAACAAGTAAACGTGAATTGATGATCACCTTAGTTTTGTCAGTAGGAGAGAAAAAATCACATGGGTCCTTGCTTATGTTAGAGTAAGAAGATTTAGTCTCAAGGCTACTGATACAGTTGCTGCTAATATAATTCATCCCAATGACCATAGAAAGGTAAGTGGATTCATGTTTTATTATGATTTAATACTTTGGCTGATGATCTCTGTATGAGTGATATTTCCTCGCATATGAGTAGTTTTGAAAATCAGGCTTACACATTAATTGTGATTTAAATTGTAGATAAGTCAATACCTTCATCTATATACTTCCTCCAGTGTTCTTCCTAGCAAATATCTTCATGAGAAAGCTACTAAGCAGTTAATGCGGTAAAATATCGGATATCGGTCAAGGACTGATATTTGATATATCGGTTTTCACGGTGAGATATCGGTAGTTATAAGTATAAGGACCAGATTTGAACTAGTAAAGATAGGGGGTTAAATGTTTAAATACATAAACTAATTACTAACAGTTTAGGCATTAAATGTAAAGTATTGAAAGGTAGAAGGGTTATACATGTACATTCTAAAGTTATTTTAAACCTAAAATGCTTATGTATTCTCAGCAGCATCACTTTTAGAGTTCAAACACAAACCTTACTTCACTTATGTTATGTATCCGCCTCCTTCAACATTTCAACAAAGATCAACAACAAAAATGGGATCGTACCGCTTCACTTTCAGATTCAAACCCTACTATTCGTCTCCTTCAACATTTCAACAAAGATCAACAAAAAAATGGGATTGACATTGAAGCAAAAACCATCAGCACACAAGTATATCTCGACGTACCCTCAAACTTCTTCACAAAGGTTCGTTTTTCTGTCTTTAGTAAGATCATTTGCTGTTTAACAAGTGGGTTTCTGTCCGTTTACTTTCATCTCGGTTTATCGGCCGATATTTCTAAGGTGTTTCTCGGCCGCTAAATCGCCTATATCGGCCGATATTATCGGGACCGAGATAACAACCGAGTTTTGATACCGAGATGAGTCCCTATGGCCGATAACCGATATATCGGCCGAGATATCAGTTGTCTCGGCCGAGATTAACTGCTTAGGAAAGCTATGACAATTGGTACTGCATATTCTCCTGACACATAATTCTATACATGGCAAAATGAGCGGGTCGGTTGGGATGAGTAATGGACTAATGGGTCAAATCGGGTTCAGGTCAAGGGGTTAGTTTTTGTACGGATTGGATTGACTAAAAAACACACTTTCTGTTTGAACTTTTTATTTTCTTCAAATATGTAGTGTGATGTTTTATTTTCTTCACATGGTTCTCTCCTTTGGATCTATAATAAATTCCGTTTGTGGTATTTAACCTGAAAAGTTTAAATGAGGTAGTTAAGCTGCAAAGTTTTTATTTTTTAAAAATTGTTTTTATGGTAGTATATACTTTATACACCGACAACGAGTGATCAACTTATTTAGTCAATTAAACTTCACGTGCGTAGGCATGTATAAAAAAGATACTTGCTTTTACACAGCTATATAATTGGTCCGAGTTGTCTGGTTCGGCACATTTATATGTCAAGTTGTAAATGGCTCTCAGATTGAAGGTGGTTAGTCCACAAGTTGCATGGAGTTATTCTAAATGTCATTTGAAAAAAAAAACAGAACATACTTTTTATCTTATTGCAGGAAGAACTAAAACGAGCACAAGATGGATAAGGGGAGAAGAGAGTTGCTGCTTGGGAGAGGGGAATAGCAGCTCTATAATCACAGAAAAACAATGCCACATCATCAGAAAACTTACGTCCATATAGCCGAGTGTCGTTGGCAGGTAAAGTTCCGTTTCATATGTACAATTATAAATACAGCTCCACATCATGAATGAATGTTCGTAGAGATATCCTCGATGATGAATAAAAGTAAGGTTTTCCATTTTTTTTTGGTTCCAAACATCACATTAGCAGTTTATTGTATTCGGTAACCTTTAATCATTTAGGTTTTTAAGAGAGTATTAGAAAAATACCATTCATTTTGATGCCAATGAAAGACGCTTATACTTGTATTACAAAAGAGGAACCAACTGAAAGAAAAAGGCTAACCAAAGTAGAAATCGATTAGCTTGGTTTACGTTTGATACCAGCGGTTTGATTTGGCAATGAAAAGTGAGTCCAAATAAGAGTTCAGAAAATATAATTCATTTTGGTTCCAACGAGTGCTTTTATGTTTTGTTTCTATTAGGGGTACTTGCACGAAAGATGTCGAAAATTATTCAAAGTTCGTTGGACAAGTTCCTAATGCTAATGTACAACTATGATGAACCAGCCACTAATCATTTTTTGGGTCAAATCCAATTTTTTTAAACTGACTTTTTGTATGCATAGAAAGCAAACCAAATATCTTGTTCTATTTATGACCGCACCTTCGAGTTTCTCTTATACAACCATCTACAATATATATTCCCAAATTCTTGACTGGCAGCAATCTTTTGATTTATGTTCAATGCTATGGAGATGTGGTTCATAACCAATTCAATCTGTGCCCTAAACAGTTTGTAATGTTTTTAGAATGACTTTATTGTTGGGTCCTCTAGGTTCTGGGAAGACAACCTTCTTGTTGGCTTTGGCTAGGATGCTTGCAAAAGGGCTCGGTAAAATCTGAATCTTTTGTCACATTGTTCACACTCGTAGAATTATGACGTATCTATGAAATCTTCGTTATATTTAGATCTTCATGCTTTAAAACATGTCAGTTTAATTTAACATGAGCCGCATACATTTTGGTTTGTCCATTGCTAAATTTCTTTTATTATTTGTTAATTAATTAACTATGAGTACAAAAGAATTGTAGTATGAATCTTTTTATTAATTGATTTCAAAATTTTATGCCCTCAAATTAGATTTTGGGCTACGTTTAACCTGTATGACACACTCCTCTTTAGTTATTTGTTTTAATTTGATCCATTTAGGCTAATACAAATCAACCTATTAATAATTAAGTTGGTTGAGTTACCACCTCTATAAATGAAAAATGGTTTCAAAGCTTCTGACGGTGTTTAGCTTTTATCATAATTGTTTGACTTTAGTGTTTGAATCATCTTTGATGCAGGTTACCATGAGGCCCAGAAAGCCTCATACATTTGTAGAAATCAAATATAAAATAGGAGAGACGGTGAAAAAGGTTCCGGCATTTGGGTTATGTTTGGTCTATTTCAAAATGGTGACAATGGTGAAAGAGTGGAGAGGGCACAAAATGGTGAAAGTGTTCAGATTGCAGAAATGGTCAGCTCACTTTGACTTCCTAAAATGGTGAAAGACTCCACATTCGGAAATGGTGTCCTTACACTGCAAAAAAGAGTGTTTAAACTCATTGTGCAAATTTGAACACTCTTTTTTAACTAAATGTCAATGTTAGTGATAGGTAGGCTATTTTTACGGAACACGATATATATTTAAGGTCAACATCAGCCAAAACCTCTTTTAACTTTCTAGCAATTAATTCTAGCTTTATTAGTTGTTTGAATGTGGTCTAGACAATGTATCAATTAAGCAACGCCCTATGGTTGTAGATTTTGTTACGTAACTATTTCTCCGTAAACCTTAAATTAATATTATATTAAAAGAGGTGCATGGATAGTGATTGTGATATAATAGAAGTTTTGATCTATAAAGCTTAAGAAGTTACAATTTTTATCCTTGCGTTCAAGTAACACATTTACTGTTTTGTCTTTAGCAATAAATGTTACTAAGAGCAAATGAAGAAGATAAGTTAAAAAAAGCATTAGTTAGCTATGTAGTAAAACAATATAATAAATAAGTATGAAAAATATAAATATGAACCTAAATAACAAATATTTATAAATGTAAACAATCATGGAGTTAACACTCACCAATATTTTGTTGCATGTTTCTATACATGTAAAGTATTTTTCTTTATTACGAAATTTTATTAAAAAGAACAAAATTAACATTTGCAAACTTATAACATAATATTAAGACCATGTGTAATGGCATTTAAATTGGGGCGTTTTCTTCCGAATTCACGTCCCTAACACAAAGTAACACAGCCCCCCTTCATCCAAATTGGGGGGTTTTCTTGCCAACCCCAAAATTTTTCACGGCGTTATCTTGCCCACCTCCACCAATGAGATTTTTTCACCTTATTTTATATTTTCAAAACAAAACAATTAATTAATATTAAATGATTAAATGCACCATGAAAATTTTCACCTTACCATTACACCCCATCCTAATTTGAATCCCTTAAAAGTCGCACATGCCACGTGTCGATTAATGCCCCATAGGACTTGAAAATTTTCACATCCCACTACACATGGTCTATCAATTCCCATTAGAATTAGTTACTTTTGTTTATCAACTTAGTCGTAGAACAGATAATGAATGATCACAACATTTTAATGATTTCTTGGGTTTCACACAACTCGGAATTTCGTCTATTGTGCTATTTTGATCAAGTAAATTTTAAATGGTTGGTTGTGGATAAAAGAAGACTATTCCTTGTATTGCTTAATAAAAATGCAAGAAGACTATTTCGGATTCACAAAAAAATACGCACTTAAATGTAGCACGTAAGCATTGGTAAATTAACTTAATTGAGTTGTAACATATTACACGATGAGAAAACTTACGTACTATATATTATAAATGACTTACTATATATTATATAACGAAATGATTGATAAACTAACAAAAACGTCCCTTTGTAAATTGTCGCATCCGCCGCATCGCGCGGGTTTCCTGCTAGTATATATATAAAGAAAAAAATGAATAGTAAACAATACGTTACCTAAAACAAATTTATATATGTTTCCATGTTCCTCTTGACAATTTTTTTTATATTTATTTTTTTGAAAAATTCCATTCTAATAATCCCAACTTTGAGACCAAGATTAATCTCAAATCGGAAAATGTTTACTAACAACCTCATCTTTAAGCATATATTCCTTTCTCAATCTCATACTAAATAAAAGTTAACCTAGTTAGTTTTTGCTAACACTGTCTTTTGCACATCACTTCTATGTAAACCATGGAAATGATCATTTCAAACATCCATCAACTCTTCAGTTTTGTAAGTCAGGGAGGGAGGGACGCTTCACTGAGCTACCATGATTTCCATCAATCCTGCACTGTTGTTGAAAAAATATAATTCAAATGTTAAGTTATATTTGTGACAATATTATTGGGCTAAGTATTTGTATATATTTGTGGACTTTGTATGTTGGGCTTATTATTGTATCAGGTAAGCTAATTAGGCTGCTTTACTATTGGGCTTAAAAGCCTGGGTTATTTGAGGATTGATCTTGGCCGTCTAAGTGTTGTGATCCGTGTGATGTATCATCGTGTGGCTGAGATTTGTTTATTTTGTGTTTTCTTCGTGGAAGGTTCCAAGCTCCAGTATATAAGGATAACTTCTCTCTCATTGATCAGTTTAGCTCAGATTTTATTTCATCTTCGTCTTGTATTCTCTGTAATCGTCTAGGGTTTCGTCTGTGTATTCTGTAAGGTTTCTTTGTATTATTTCATTGTTAATAAGTGATCAACTGATCTTAACAATCAGTAGATCACAAACATTGTATCGTTTATTGATTTCTATATTTGTAGAGATCTAGGGTTTGGTTGGGAACTGTTTTAGGTTGGTAATAATAAGATTTTGTCACCGTTTTCAGTCGCTATATCTTTGTGTTATTATTGTCTTGTATGGTTGTGGTTGTGAATCTTATATTAGATTAGATTTGTATGTTTTTAAAATTGTCAAATCACTTCATTGGTTTACTTAACTGAACAGGATTTTGGAGGTAGCACTACCATGAACTACCTAACACATAAAAAACAAAAAACCCACAAAAAAATCCCACACACAATCCTTAACTAGGACTCGTGGTTGCTTTACGAGACCACTACCCGTTCCACCGACGGCGATGTTGTCATGAGAGTAGTGACCTACCTTTGAGCATTTTGTGAAGCACCCAACCTAATACGCTAAACTACTTGTACACATGTCATGCATATTTATTCTGATTCCCTCAGGAAGCTAACGTGACCGATCCCTATTTTTTTAACGGTAAATTTTCTACTCCTTGTGAGACTTGAACCCATGACCTCCCCCTTAAATGTTCCTAGAATCTTTGCTTCTACCATTGGGCCACCAACCCCAATCATATTCATATCCCTATTCATATCCCTTTCCTAAATGAATGAGGTGGTGTTCCCACCTCCAAGGCGCTCACCATTCCATCTCTTCAAACTAATCCAACTTTCAAAGGCTTTGTTAGCATGAAGCCATGAACTCGGCTTGGTCCCATTCCAATATCTTCGTAACTCAACAACAATCCTAAAACTATACAACTAAATTAATCCAGCCCAAGCCCAACCCCAACCCAGCCCATAAAAAAATTCCAAAAACACCCTCAATAATAACAAAATCACAATACTGCCCTTCATCGTTATCTGATTTCACAAATCACAATCATCAATCAACTACTCCCACCTTCACAACCCTAAAATCAAACAACCAGATCACTCACACATTCCTATTCCTATCCTTATTATGGATCAAGATCAAGATCAAGATCAAGACCAAGAGCACGAAGTGTACGAGGCGATATTCCAGATGAAGCAGAAATGGACGCCGATATCGACATGTCTCGGACTGAAATGGAAGCCGATGAAAACAATAACTCAAAGGTCTCTTATTATTATTATTATTTTGTTTAAAGATTGAATGTGTATGTGTGATGTGAGTTAAAGGTCAAAGTTGATTTTGTGTTTTAGGATCTGGAGGATATGAAGAAGAGGTTGAAGGAGATTGAAGAGGAAGCCGGTGCGCTTCGAGAAATGCAGGCTAAGGTTGAGAAGGAGATGGGATCAGTTCAAGGTTTGTTAGCGTTTTTTTGATTATTATTTTTTTGTTTGGAATTAAGAAGAAATCTAATGCATCGAAATGAAAGTCAAACGGGCAACAAGCTGCGCGGTTAGCCATTTAGAGTTTGAGAGTATGTGTGGTAGTTTAGTTTAGGGCCACGGTTGTAAACTCGCTAGGAGCTAGTCGGCTGGTGGGTACCGGCGTTTAATCGGGATTAATTGGATTGAGATTTTTATATGTAATTTTCGTTATATATATACCACACTTTTTTTTATATGTAATTTTTTTTAGTAGACAGGTTTTGGTGGAATATGGTTGGAATCGCGGATTTTTTTTTCCCATTTTTACTGATTAGGGCCGATTACGATTTTTTCCCATTTTTTTGGTTATTATTTCCGATTAAGGCTAGCGACTAATGGACCAATAAGCAAAAAATTAATCAGTTGCCGGCCTACTAGTGACTAATCGCCGACTAGTCCTGATTTTCCAACACTGGTTAGGGCTTTGTTATTGTTATTAACTATGAGTCTATGACATGATGTGAACTATAAACTAGTGGCAAGCTATCATAACAGATATTAGTAACAGTGAAGAAGATTCTGGAATTATTGAAGTTGTAACACTGATATATTAGTGTATAGTGGCGGTTGTGGGAGGGCTTAGGATGTCGACCGGAGTGTTTGATTTGAATGAATACTTGAAACTAGCTTTAAGTGTCAAATAGCAGTGAGAAGCAACTGTAGGTAGACTGGACACATAGTTTACTGTTTATATGAACGGTTTGAATACTTATTTGCGTAACAAGATGAAAAGTATCTCTAGTGAAAGATTTTATGATAAGTATCTCTAGTGAAAGATTTTAAATGTTGAACAATGTTTGTTACTAGTTGAACTCTTTGTAAATTGTAAGCAAAAACCGTTGCAATTAGGTGACTAGGTCTCCATTAAACAACATATCAGTATAGTGCCAGTAATTCATAGTCACCTAAATCGCGGTCGCTCCGGTACGGGACGCGGTAGAATATGCAGTTCGCTAGGCTAGATGAATTCGGTCGGAGGGTAGGTTCATTTCGGTACGAATCGGTACGGTGTACCATTTAGTCCGGTTCGATGTACCCATTTTGTATTCGTTGTATGTCTTATCACTTATGCCTATTGTAATGCAATTTAGGAATATATTCTGCATTAGTCATTTATATGTCTTGTATTAAAAAAACAGCAGCAAAACATAATTAACAGATTACTAAACAGCATTACAGCAGCAAAACAGATTAAAAAACAGCTTCAAACAGATTAATAGATTACTAAACTACTTCATACAGATTAACAGATTACTAAACAGCTTCATACAAACCGATTACTAAAAGCTTCAAACAGATTAACGGATTACTTAACAGCTTCAAATAGATTAACAGATTACTAAACAGCATTACAAACTGATTACTAAAACCTGTTCAAAACCGAAACAGTGACGGGTGACCCAAAACAGAACAGGAGGAACAACGTAGGTTTTTTTTTTTTTTGGTATGATTTTTGTTGGGATGAAAATAGAGATGATATAAGAATGAATTTATACACGATAAATTTAGAGAGAAATCAGATATGATAACCTGTGATTGAAGAGCCTACGAGTCTTATTTGTGATTGATGGTACGTCCTTTCCTCCTACTTCCCACCAATTTTTTTTAGCGCCAAAAACATAACCTAATTCACTTATCAGAACGTTGTAATCTATGGAAATCGCGAATTACTTGTCAATTGAAACGCGAATTACTTATCTGGGGGATCGGTGAACTACCAGTGTCTGGTATGACATACCACCAGTGTATGGTACGTCGTACCACCGGCGTTCGGACCTGAGGTGTATTCTGATTTGGTACAAAATGTACCATTTCGAAAATCGTGGGTAATTGGGCAATTTATGTGACTATGAGCAGTATACTATTGTTTTGGGATTTTTAAAACTTTATTGTTGGGACTTGGGACGATGCTTATTACGTTGCTCTTTAACCTACCAATGTAATGTAATTGATAGCTGTAACTCTAGAGACTGTGAGTGTATGGAGTGATCAGTATTTAAGCTCTTGCTATGATGGATTAGGATCTCTGTTAACAACATCGTCTCCATGGTGGAACCGTGGAATTGCTATTGCTATTCTTTGAAAAATCTAGTTAGATGAACAGCAAGATTTAGGAGGATATTTCTAGTCTGTTTGTTGTTCCCGCAACAGTTTCTGCCTGCTAGCTGAATGTCGGGATTCGGGAAGTCGAGATAAGTACTGTTTGACCTGATTTCGGGGGCTACAGTGTCAGTCATGTTTAAGCAGAACCCTATATGTTATCCAAATTGTTACTGTCGGGTCGATGTTATGGACTATGTATTTAATCAGCAGCTCTTTTTGTAATTTTACAGTTGAAGAAAACATTTTTTACCATCAGCTAATGTCACCTAACCGTAGGTAGATCCTGGAATTAAATTTCATTTTTCATCTTTTGCGGATCTCTTTAACGATCACAAAAGCGGGAAGGGTAAATATAGTTCACAAGAGGGGATGCTTTGTATATATATATAAATGTTTTTATAAATTGTGCTGAAGGAAGAAAATTTTGAAATATGCCACTCGCTTATGCATTTTGCAATTTTATTTTGGATAATAATTTGAATATTGTTAAAAACTGTTGTCAACAAAATATTTAAGTCATGATTAAGTGATTTAGCGACTTAACGTAGTGATATCGTTGTTGGAAAAAGCACAAACTGTCTTGTGGCCCATTCTTAATTTAGTAGTTACAACATACAATTTCTGGCTTTGAATCAAGCTATATTCGAAAATTGAACATACTACAATAGTGCTTTATACTTGCTTAGTTTATTGTTTTTATTAACTTTTATTGGAAAATAAGACAACTAGCCCTGCACTGCTTTTCTCTATGTTTGCAAGAGTTTACTGTTCTGTTCAGTAAAATTAGAATCATAATAATGTTTTTAGTTAGATTACCTTTTGTATACCTAACATTGGTACTCTTCTTTTGATTATGGGCATGATTAGACGATTCTTCTGGTGCTTCTGCAACCCAGGCTGAAAAAGAGGAGCGGATGCCCGTTCAATATATGTTGGTAATGTGAGGTTCTATTACCTTTCACCTTATTTCATATTAATGTATTTTAACTTAATGCTTTTGGCTTTATTTATTTTGCTACAAGTAGTTAAAGTTGTTCAGGAACCTTAACCTACAAAGCAATTTATGCCAGATTGTTGAAGTTGTTCAAGTAACATTATATTGTTATTTGACATTTTCATTATTCGTGTGAACTGCAGGTAGATTATGCATGTACGCCTGAGGAGGTTCAACAACATTTTCAATCATGTGGAACTGTAAACAGGGTGACAATATTAACAGACAAATTTGGACAACCAAAAGGTTTTGCATATGTGGAATTCTTGGAACTCGAAGCTGTTCAAAATGCTATCCTTTTGAATGAATCGGAGTTGCACGGTCGTCAACTCAAGGTGTTAACATTATTACAATATTTACTTTGCGATAGTATCAAATCTAGGCTTCAAATTTTAATTAGTTGATTTCGTACTTGTTCAGGTTGCTGCTAAACGAACCAATGTTCCTGGGATGAAACAATTTAGAGGGAGGCGGCCTAGCCCATTTTTTGGTTCACGAAGGCCTTTCATGCCTGGCCCACCAATGTACTCTCCGTATGGCTATGGCTATGGGTATGTATCTAAATTCATCCTCCTTTTTCAATAACAATTTAGTGGTGGCAATTTCGACCCGTTGACTTATGAATGAGTCAAATTTTGGTCAAACGATTTAGATAGGTTGAGATGCTCCAAAGTTTAATGATTAACCATAAAGCCCCTTTTTTTTAATTATTATTATTTTTAATATTGACATAATAATATAATGTTTGTAATCAACTTGGTTTTTATCACTTTGCAGAAGGATTCCGAGAGCTAGGAGGCCAATGAGGTACCGGCCATATTAATCACGCTATTCTGCTCGTGGCCAAAAAGGGCAATGCTCATACCAGGTCACACTAATACAATTTCTCTAGTCTTAGATCTTGTATCATTATGTACTATTGCTTCCATTTGCCAAATGCCAAACTTTCTTCATTAGATTTATCTTCCAGATTGTAAGCACTTCAACATGCGTTTGAACATGGAACCCTTAGTCTTTAATTGTCAAAAAAAAAAAAAAAAAAAAAAAAAAAAAAAAAATCCCATGTAATCCAAAGCATAGTTAAACAACATTGTGATAAAAAGCCGATGCAAGCATTATGTTTGATATTGTATTTTTTATTCTGTACCTTAGATACCACACCACACCACTTGTCCTATATTTTCTTCTTTTGGGATACAACACACGTCTGGTTAACACTAGTACATTACATAAGTTGTGTGCAACAAAGACAGAAAATTATGGGAAAATTAAAAGTTTTGCCCTTCAAGTATTTCTTGAATTAACATAATCAGCCCCTAATTTACCCTTACTACTACACTTACCTTTTGTGAAGTTTGTGCACACATCACAATTCACATCCCCGTTGTATCTTTCCTAATGCGTATGAGTTAAGGAAACACATCTAATGTGTTTGTACCCTCTTTATTCTTACATTTGCGTATGAATAAAACAAAAAACAATGTACATATATACTCTCCCTCCTATGTATATATGTTACATCAGTATTCTCTTGATCTTTAATGTTTGAGGTGGTTTTGGAGGGGAAGAAGCCATCTAGAACCCTCAATGTAGGAAGGCTGATAAAAGGCTTAACCTCCTCATATTGAAGCTTTTTACAAATGATGCTCTCTCATTCATTTCCGAGCCTTGTCCTGTGTTACCAAATTCTCCAAAGTATAGATTCCTACAGAAACATCAACGAGACCACTATTACTTTGATTAAAAACGAGATGAGAGATTTTTTTACAATATGAACAGTTGGGCATCGTTCAAATATGTTCGGATCGAAACATGTCAAGTCATGTTGAACCAAGGACATGTTTTTGACACGTTTTCGTTCCATTTTTGGTCTTTTTCTGATCTAATCCGGTTAATTTAAATCGACACCCACATGCAGTAGAACCTGACTACAAGAGTTGATTTTGTGAACTTACTCATTAGGTGAAGGTTGTTTATTGGGCTCCCATCCTTTAGGATCAACAATTGGACCCAAATCTGAGTAAACAAACACCACCTTTGAAAACTTCTTCCATGCTCTTCCTAAGAAATACCCTTTCCCGAGTCCAGTCACTCGACAGTGCACGAAAATGAACCCCGTTTCTGATTCCGGCATTTCACGAGCATTTGCGGTTATCCATGATTGTAGTTCTCCAGGAATGCAGTGCACTTCAGTGTTCTGCAAACCCAAAAACATTTTTTTTTAAATATATAAAATGAAAGAAAACTACAGAACTTGTTACAACATGACTGTTTTCTTACCAGATAGATAGATTTTGCGTTACCGAAGATAAAATCAGCAGTGCCTTCAATGTAACAATCTTTGAAGAAATGCCTACCGCGATCATCGCAAAATGTATCTTGAAACCCGTAAAATCTGACGTTGTAAAATGTAGCCATGTCCCCTCCAATCCTCATTGCCGCTGCTTGACCTCCTTTTATTTTACGATCAGGTCTTGGGCTCGAATTCTATATGTCACAAGCATCATGTCGTAAAAGAATGAGAACACTGTATATTTTGTTTGGTGACCTTTCAAAATGAATTCGGGTCAAAATAAGTAAATGTTTTGTTTGGGTTGAACCCAAATCACCTTCTACTCAACTTTTTCAGAATAGTTGTGTAAAATATTATAAAAATCATATTGCATCAATAATAATATAAGTTTTCAAGCTTTAGCTCTGCACCGATTGTGTTAGATTGGTTGGTTTCCTTAAAGTTATTTGTGTCATAACTATCAACCCTTACTAGGCGACACCCAAAACTGTGTAAACTGAACACGACACATTTAACCAAAATTACTTTTAACGTGTCAACCGGGTTGTCATCAAGTTGAAAGAATGTTAATCGGGTTGTCATGTTGTAAACATGAAAATTGGCTAGAGGGTTGTAACAAATGGATTATATGGGTTGTAAACGGTTTGACTTGTTTAAGTCAACCTGAACAAGACTCATTGAATTGAACAGGCCAATCGGGACACGAAATGTCTATTGAATATGCTAGATGTGACAATCTAAAATTTGCTTTTTTTTTTCTTTCTTGTTTTGGTTGTTGTTGGGTAGTGCCAGCCCAAGGTTTGTTAGCATAACACAAAGAGACTAATTTATGAATATTTTGGTTGTAACTGGCACCTTTATTATACATTCATGAACGCATAGCAAGCATAGTTGTCAAAGCGCCTAGGCGCACTCAAGGCGCATAGGTCGAGCCCGGAGCCTAGGCGCAAGGCGCATAAAAAACGAAGACTTTTTATAATTAGGCGCATAGTATAAAATACATTTTTTAGAGATTCTAGAGATGTTTTAGGCTTGTTTAGGGCTACTTTAGGATGTTTTACGGTTGTTTAGGACTTGTTCATGACTCATTTAGGATGTTTTAGAGGTTTATGCAACTTTTAGCCTGAATTTGGCCGGAAAATCAGCCCTGATAGTGTGCCTCAGTGCCTAGGCACGCTTTTGACAACTATGATAGCAAGGATGTAAGATGCCGTTTCTTACCTTAATGTGCAAATTTGCAGCCACAAAATAATCGCCATCAACCGTTAATGTACCGCTTTCTACCGTGGTATACTTTGCAGCACATCCATTGAAGATCAAGGTCGGCATGTTTTTCGGATCTCCCATGAACGTAACGAATTTCTTACTCCTCTCCATCTTAATCTTCTCGGTGTATTCTCCTGGCCCGATAAACACTATAACCCTCTTATCATTTTTTATCGGAATGCTTTGGACGGCTTCATTAATCGTTTTAAAATCACCACCACCGGATTTCATGACTCTTATGACTTTTGGGGCTCTGCCTCTGCGGCCTCTAGCGCCGGTTCAAGAGTCCCCTTTCGGGTTTGTAAAGGTGTTATATTTTCGTCAAACCAACTTTGAACGCGGTCCTCCTCTCGTGGGATCGGTATGTTATCGTCAGATATGACTTGATGAGAAGTTATCAAGAATGTGTTCAAAACGACCAGAAATATAAATCTTACCATTTCACCTGATATATGTGTTCCCTTGTTGCTATCTTTGAATGATGCAAATTGATAATTTGTTGATATATAGGGAAATGACTTTGAAGGGTGTCAAAGAGTGGGTTAGGGTATTTGTTTCTCCAAATAATTTTATGGATCAGATATTCATATATTTAAGCTATAATCTCTCCCCATCTCTAAAAAATGATAGATAAAAAAAGAGATGGCTATTAATCCTTTAAGGAGTTATGAATACATTTGAACGTTTTGCCGAAATTTTATAATAAATGATATTCGGTTTTGCTTTGCGTAGCACATTTTTTAAAGTGGATGTGTTTATTATTGTTTTACATTGGGTACATTACCTGGTTAATGCTATTGTTATAGATGTTTTATATTGTTAGGATAAAAATGCAGGTAGATTTAACGTTAGGGGTGTTAAACGAATCGAACAACGAATTTTCGAATTATTCGAATCGAATTTCTCGAATTTTTAATATTTTTACCTTAATTCGAATTTGATTCGAATAAGAAACTCGAATTCGAATAAATTCGATTTAGTTTAAATTTACCATAAATAATAAATTGTTTTACTTTTAGTTTTAAAACTAATATAAACTCATTATTTTTAACATATAAAATACAAATCTACAAAATTGATACACAACAATATGTCAAAAACGGGAATAGTAAAAATAGTAGAGAGTATAGTTTGTTATAGTTTTATGATGTATAAGCTAAATATGTAAAATATGGTTATGGTAAAAGTTGTAGAGACTTTAGATTCTTAGATTTTGACCAAAATTTAGAAGTTTTTTTCAATGCGTATATATATTTAAAAAAATAAACATGTGCAGTTTTTATTCGAATTTCGAATCGAATCGAATTTAAAATCAGAAATTCGTATTCGATTTACTGAACTCGAATTCGAATTGAATAGAATTCGAATTCTTAATAATCGAATCGAATTCTTGGTAATCGAATCGAACTAGTCGAATTTCGAATTTTTCGAATCCGAATCAAATTCTGAACACCCCTATTTAACGTGCTAAGCGTACAAATAAGTAATTATGCTAACAGTAAAAAAATTATTGTTACTCAATTACTCTATAGTTTTTATAGTGATTATTATTACTCTATTCGATTTTTAGTGTAAATACTTTACTTCAAAATTGTAGAGTAATTTATCATCATCATCATACTCAGTTAATCCCACCAATAGCAAAAGCTAAAGTAGGGTCTGAGAAGGGTAAGATGTAGACAGCCCTAATTATAATTATTTATATGTTTAGTAGGTTAATTAATTTGTACCGGATCCCAGTGATAATAGAATACATTACAATAAAAAACTTCTCTTAGGAATTCCCTAATTAGACATCAAAGAAACCAAAACCCTGTCTAGGACATAATTGCCTAGTAGCTCAATTTTTATTTTCTTTTTCGCGTCACAAATAATGTTTAGAGAATAGCACGTGTTTATTCCGTTTGCTTTCGACACATTTAGATCCCTATCTTCTGAGGCTGTTCGCTTTTTGAAGCGGGTATAGAAGATAGTTCACCGTGACTCGCAGAGTCCAAAAAACCCAAGATTTGTATTTAGTAGAATACTAGGTTAATCAATTGTATGAATATTAATCTATAACCTATAACTTATAATAAAAGAATTGAACTATGATGATGTGGCAATCAATGGAGGCCTCAACCCCTTCTTGAATGTGCCACGTGACATCATGTAGGATTTTTTAATTTTTGAGTTTTTTTAATAAATCTATATATATTATAATTATTTTAGGAAAAGATAAGAATTTAAAAAAAAAATTAAATTTCTCCCTAATGTTTCCTCCCATAACTTTTAAACGTTAATATTTTTTGTATACGAGATTTTTAAAGAAAAAAATTACACCAAATTAACGAGCGTTTTATTATCTTTTCAACGAGTACCATAGTGCTATATAAAAAACGGAGAAAAAAAAAACAACTATTTTTGTGGGGTTTTGTTTTCAAATATATTTTACTCTACTAATAAATCACAAACGATAAACATAACTTCATAGGAAGAGATTCTTTTTTTTATATTTAAATATAATAACTTATGGCAGAAATTTGTTTAAAATAAATAATAATAATATTATTTTATTATTATTATTATTATTCATTAATCATGTAGTGGCAAATCATTAATTATGTTGTCATATTAAATATTTTATTATGTTATATTAGATATTTCAACCCCGGGACACTCCCGGGATAAAAGCTAGTATATTATATTAATATTAAACAGAATATATAATTCACTAGTAGCTCAATTCAATTGGATAAACATTATTAACTAAACACATAATTTTGTGGCAATCAAATATATAAAGAAATCAATTATAAGAATAATTTATGTGGTATGTACCGATTATTGCTTTTGTTCTTATGTTTGCATTTGAACTTACATTATTGGATTTAGATTCTGCACGAACATAACATGTTTGGCCTTTGGTATTTTCGACGGAATTTTTTTTGTATGTTTTTGTAGAAAACACGTCGAAATAGTTTCCCACAAGTTTTTTTTTCCTACAAACCTCATTTTGTTAGAAATGTGTTAGATTGGTGGTTTCCTATGCATTTCTTACGGAATTTGACATTGGAACTCTAGTAGTGACGAAACCTGACTAAGTCCTCTCGTTATGTAGACCCTTTTTGAAAATATCAGGTCCTCCTTTAAGTGCAAAATATCCTATAAGCCGTTTTTTTAAACCGGAACATATCTACTTCTTTGATACATCTATAATTTATAACTTATAATAAAAGAATTGAACTTTGATGATGTGGCATTCAATGGAGGCCTCAACCCCTCCTTGAATGTGCTACATGGCATCATGTAGGATTTTTTAATTTTTGAGTTTTTTTAATAAACCTATATATATTATAATTATTATTTTACGAAAAGATAAAAATTTAAAAACAAAATTAAATTTTCTCTCTAATGTTTCCTTCCATAACTTTTAAACGTTAATATCTTTTATATACGAGATTTTTTAAAGAAAAAAATTACACCAAATTAACGAACGTTTTATTATCTTTCCAACGGGTACCATAGTGCTATATAAAAAACGGAGAAAAAAAAAACAACTATTTTTGTGGGGATTTATTTTCAAATATATTTTACTCTACTAATAAATCACAAATGATAAACATAACTTCATAGGCAGATATTCCTTTTTTTTATATTTGAATATGATAACTTAGGGCAGAAATTTGTTTAAAATAAATAATAATATTATTATTATTATTATTATTATTCATGTATTTGCAAATCATTAATTATGTTGTCATATTAGATATTTTATTATGTTATATTAGATATTTCAACCTCGGGACACTCCCGAGATAAAAGCTAGTATATAGATATACAAGTTAACGTGAATTGGACAAGTGTTTCATTTTTTATATATGTTCCATTGTCTTCAACAACGTATTGAAATTGAATTATGATTTGAAATCTATCTTACTAAAATGTAACCTTTTTAATTAAACTAGGTGTATTAATACGCGCGTTGCGCGTTTTTCACATGACGTGTTAATGTGGATTTTGGTAACAGACAAAGACATACAGACTAACCTTGGACAATGAGAAAATACAAAAGTGGCAGCGGCTACGCGGAGAATACTGGGAATCTCCCGCGGTCCACGGCAGATGGTGGAGATGGCGCACGGTAGATGTGGTCAGTGGCCGGCTGCGTACGTTAGAGTGAAACAACTATTCATTTCGTGGTCGTTAAATATATAGATAATAAACGAACAAAAACCGGACCCGTGTGAAATCGGGTAAAAAACGCATTATGTCGGGGGCCAAGATGAAAAAAAAAACTTAATAAAAAAGTTGGTGACCAAAACGGGAAAAAAAAAACTTAAACAAAAAATAAAAAAACATTGTGTGGCCAAAATGAGGAAAAAAAACTTAAAAAAAAAATTGGTGGTCAAAATGGAAAAAAAAAGGTTAACAAAAAGAGAAAAAAAAAGTGGCCAAAGTTAAAAAATAAAACCATAACTATTTAAATAAGTTTGCTAATTACTAATATATTCTAATTTAGTTTGTGAACTATTTATACCCCTTGATTAATTTATACATTCTCCAATCTCAAAACATTTTATACCAGAACACGTAAATTTGCTCAAAAGTAGGGCTGTGCAAAGGGTTCTGAACTGACGCGACCCGACTCAGACCCACCAGAACCGCATACCTTTTTATTGTGAAAATTAGGAACCATGAACCGAACCTTAAAAGAATATGTGGTTCCGGTTCCTAAAGGTTCTGATAGGTCGGATAAAGGGTCTGACCCTCTAGAACCTTTTAATGTAATAACCACTTTTATATGATTACATATTCCTATTCTTTTACTATGCTTGTAAAAGAATTCCTCCATATGGTTCTAACAATAGCTCATGAGTTTCTAAGTCACTTTTCGTTTCTCGACTTATGTTTTTGTAACAATTTTGTCATTCTCATCACTCGAAACATTATCTGAATTTGTTATGTATACATCATAAATACACACATATCAAAGCGACATACATAAACATTTCTTTCAAATTTGGATATAATATACATTATATAATATATCATATAATATATCACATATATATATACATATAGTATATAACATATCACATATATGTATATACATCAAGCCGAAAATAATTTCAAGAAAAATAAATTATTATTCTTATAATAATATTTTTAATATTGTATTAACATTACATGAAATCGATTGCAATAACACGTAAAAACGAATAGTAAAAAGACTAAAAAAGATTTTGTTTATTTTTTAATATAAATAAAAACGGTTCTTGTGGTTCTTATATTAGAACAGTGGGTTTGGAACCGACCCGACCCGGAACCGATAATTCATATAAATCTAGAACCGAAAACCGACCCATATATTTAAAAAGGTTCGGGTCCAAGGTTCTCACGGATCGGGTCCAAGGTTCCTGTGGGTCCGAACCACGAAATGCTCACCCCTACTCAAAAGGGCTTGTAGTCCAATCGTACTAATATGTTTGTTAAGGTGTTGTCCTCGTAAGTAGTGAGAGTCCGTTCAACTCCCATTATGCTAAAAGTCAAAACTCTAAGACCCTAAAAATATTGATATGCTCTGAGCAGTTAATGTGGTGGGAAATCAAATATCGGTCAAGGGCCGTTATTTGAGATATAGGTTATCACGGTGCGATATCGGTGAGATATCGGTATTTTAATATCATGCAAAATTTAATATATACACATATATCCTAAAACATAATCATATATAATACTAAATGACTAATAGTAATATCAAAAATCAAGACTCTAATTCGCAGCCTAGAAGTGTTTGACTGTTCGGTTTAGGGTTCTGGAAGTGTTTTGGGCAGTTGGGCTCTTAATGTTTATGGGCTTATTCTAAAAAATGATTTTTATGGACTTCTAGTTAAATTGGCCTGAAAAAAGGGAAATACGACGCTATGACCGATATTTGAGAATCAAAATATCAGCGGGATATCGGTAAATATCACCGATAATATTAGTTTCGATTTTTGCCACCGATATTTGACTGCTTAGGATATGCTAAACACATCTTCTATACTATATAAATAAAAGCAATTGTGGGACACGTGTCCTTATCTTAGAGCATCTAAAATTTGTTTTCCCGCTCATTTTCTCAACCTTTATTTTCGGCTAGACATTTTAATCTATTTACTAACTTTTCTTTTCTTTTGCTTCTTTATTCCTTTTATTCTATTAACTAACTTTCCTTTTCTTTGTTTCTTTCCATATCCATCCTCAAACTTTAACAACTATATCACCCCACACATCATTCCATCCGTAGCCTCAAGTGATCCTCCTCTCGAAGGTGAGTGTATCCGAAAGTTTATTCTTCATGTTAACTTTATTTGTTCGATTTCATCACACACCTGTATATATTTTTTTATTAGGGATTTTGTTATAGTCTTCTCGCTATCTCTCTGCACAAGGTTAGTATACACGTTCGTGAGTTATATTTTATATAATTGTCTAACTTTAATTCAAGTCTGGAGCATTTTGTTATACGTTTTCAATTACCAAACCCTAATGGCGAACGACAAAATGTTAACCATTTATGTATTGTTTGATTAGGGTTTTGTTATCCTATTCTCGATTTGGCCCCTGTCAAGGTTAGCGTACGGTTTTCATTCATATATGTGATGTTTAGTATTTAAACTAATCCATTTCAGCATTTCATATGTATTGGATGTATTGTGGTTTTGGTTTTTTTTAAAGTCCTTGATTTTAGTAGTAATGAATGCTATAATTTTGACTAACTGTACCAAACTTTTTCATGATTTCTGATTGAATATTTTGAAATCACGATTACAGACCTTCACTTCATGGATTATAGTTTTTTTTTTTTAAATCTGGATTCAACATTCCTTAGATGCTTGTCAATCATATCTTTTTAAATTGTGATTCATGATTCACAGACTCTCTTTGATTTCAATATTTTAATTTTGATATTTATGACTATTATATTATTATGGGTTTCGATTCTATGTGGCAGTGAGATAGACAGATTACAACCATAAGGTATTCAATCAATACCGACTTGCAGATTATTTATTCATTTGTTTTTTATTAGTTGTCTAATGAATTTAAACTAGATATCATAAATTTTGTTCAGTTTTGATTTAGTTGATGATCCTGTCTAGGTTGTTAGTTTAAGTGTTTTTGATGTGTTTGACCTTTGTTTTGTGTCTCATATTTAGAGCTACCCGTGTAGCACACGGGATCTAACCTAGTGCTAATATATAGTCAATTGTACAAAACTTTATTTGTTTGATTCGTTCACTAGGTAACTTTACATTACAAGTTTCTTTAGAGAAAACACATAAGTTAGAAAGTGTCATTCTTTCCATGACTCACTACATGCAGAATGATTTGACCATGCAAATTGCAAAGTTTCATCGATTGGTGACGCCTTAAACCTCTGCCAATCATGCATTATCCTCGTCAAATCTTGCACTTTGGCTGTGATACTACGACAACAATTCGCATGGACAGTTACAACAGCTCTACTATCTTCACAAATTCCACTAAAAAAACTATGTCCAAGAACCTAACTTTAAGGCCTAACCGTCTAAAAGCACCTTTCCTCATTAGTTCAACAAGAACATCTTGTTCTTTCATATCGTTGAGTTGTCCTTTCTAGCGTACCATTCTTCGAACAATGCAATCGTTTTGTTATTTGATTTGATCATGTAGAAACCAATGTTGATCATCTGGCCTTCTTCAAACCATTGTTTGCCGTTTAACTCATCGACACTGATATGAAGATCTATATTATGGTTTATGTTTAGCCTTGGAAATGGATCTCTTAGCCATAACATATATGTATCCTGTAACGAAGCCAACTTAAATATGTAAATCAGTATGATCTACTTATGAACAAAATAATTGTGTAAATGTCACTACAAAAATGAACTTCAAATTTCATTTACAACTCTAAAATTAAGCATAAAGTATTAAGCATTTTCTCTATTAAATTTCGTATATGTAATTTGCTGTATGTACTTTAATACAAGTTCCTAATTATTGTAGATCACCTTAACCGTATTAAAAAAACCAAAAGTAAATTAGTTTTTGCTTTGAAAGATATACTTCATTAAACCAAACCAATGCGGAATATCTCCAAGATAGAGATAAGTTACATCAAATCAATTGAAAAATTACACCACCCTTTCCAATCTAGCGTACTCTCCTTAAATTGACTCATATACCAAAGATGCCCCAAAGCCTTGATATCGGACACTATATGAACCACATTCACCTCATTATTTGCAAAGGCCTTCTCGTTTCGAGCTTTCCAAATACGCCAAGCCATCAAAATGAGCACACCATAAACAATTTATTTCTTTGTCTTCGAGCCATTCATTTGTTTAACATTTAGGTGAACATCAATGATCGAGAAAAGGTAGAATGGAGGTAGCCTACACCAAGAGGCAATACCGGCCCAAACCCCATTCGCAAGCCTACAAGCCGTAAAGTTATGATCCGTTTTCTCGTCCGCTTCATCACAAAAGTAACATCCCTCATCTCCAACCACAATACTCCTCCTTCTAAGAGCATACAAAGTCGGAATCTGATCCATGATTGCCCTCGACATAAATATATTGCACTTATTCGGAATCCACTTGCACCATATAAACGTGTTACTTTCATCTCTAGAGCTAACTCCGAGCAACCACATTCTAGTTTCTTTAAACGAATAAGTATTATTAATCCCTTTATTCGACGCCCATTGATCGTTCTTGTTGTTGAGCCTAACATCAGAATCAATCGGTGACAAGCAACAACCTCAGCAACCTCAATAGCTGAACTAGGATACTTCTTCCAGCACCAAGCAATCACTCCCGAGTTGTTTTGAGACCCCATCCTTTCCGAGACTGTGCACCATTTATTATTTTCAAGCCAAAATATAGCCGAGAATGAAACTTTTAGCGGTTCATTTGTAATCCATGGATCAATCCAAAATTTAACATTCGTACCTTTACCCACAACACCCCGAATCATATTAACACAAGAAATGCCTTGACTCTTCAATCGATATCCAACTCTAACCAACTTGTTCCAAGTACGAGCAATCTTCTTGTTGGAAGGGTATGCATCCCATCTTCTTCCAGAAACGTGAATAGCATCAATCACTTTTCTCCACAGGTGGTCTCGTTCGATTTAATACCTCCATAACCATTTCAAAATTAACGTATTATTACTCACATCAAGCTTATTTAAACCCAATCCACCCTCGCTTTTCGCCTTTGTAACCTTTTCCCAAGCAACCCAATGGACCTTATGAACTTCATCATTTCTGCCCCAAAGAAAACGCTTAACAATGGACTCCAATTTATTCACCACAGCCACCAGAGCTTTGTTCAAGGAGAAGTAGTATGTGGTGAGGCTTTCTAACACAGACTTGATAAGCACCACCCTTCCGCCTATAGATAACACATTCGCCTTCCATTTCGACATTCTACTAGTGAACACCTTAACCACCGGATCCGAATTATTGATAAGATTCATATTAGCTCCCACTTGAATTCCCAAATACTTAAAAGGAGTAACACCCGGTCTACATCCCAAAACACTCGCCTCTAAAATCACATTATCCTGGCTCTTCCCTACCGTAAAGAGAGTTGATTTCTCTATATTAACCCGAATACCTAAGCACAAATGAAAAATCTGCAATATGCTCCTTAATGCCTAAAAATTAAATCTAGACCATTCACCCATTACCATAGCGTCATCCGCGTATAGCAAATTGGAAACGGTAGCCCCCCCTTTCATTAATCTTCACCCCATCAAAGGATCCAATGTCACACGCCTTCCGAATAATGCTCGAAAATGCTTCCATAATAATAATAAATAAGAAAGGGGATATCGAGTCTCCTTGCCTAAGGCCTTTACCACAACCAAACTCGAACGTTGGCAATCTGTTAACAAGAACTGATGAGCGAACTGAAGACAAAACTCCAAAAATCCACACACCATACTTCGGAAAAGTTCATTTGACGCATCACGGACAACAAAAATTCCCAATGTACATTGTCGTAGGCTTTCTCAAAATTAATTTTGAACATAAATAATTCTTTCCCCATACGCTTCGCCAAGATAATATCTCACTAATGATCATAGGACCATCTAAAATACACCTCCCCGTTAGGAAAGCTGATTGCTTCTCGTGTGTAAGGGAGCCCATAACTTTCTTCAGTCTTTCCCCAAGATCATCCGGGTCGCTAACTTTAGGTATCAATGTAATAAACGAAAAACCAACTCCCCGATCAATGATACCCGAATCAAAAATTTTTTTTTTTTGTAAAATCAGCATGAAATCCAGAGCAAAAGACAACCAAAACTTCTTAATAAACCGAAAGTTGAAACCATCGGGTCCCGGAGCTTTGTCGCTGCCACATTTAAACATGGCTTCTTTAATTTCACATTCTGAAAAGGGGCTTATTGGGGGGGTTTTTGGGATTGATTATTCAAAACAGATTATGCGTTTTGGAAAAGCAAGGGTGGAGCTGCTTATAGATTATTGCGTTTTGGTAGTTTAAAAAACTGATTATCTGTGTTTTCAAAATGCAATCCAAACACTAAAAATTGATTATCTGCGTTTTCAAAATGCAATAATCTAAAAATCATATTCAAAACGCAATCCCAAACACCCTCATAATGTCCATCGCATCATGCTCACTAATCTGTTTCAAGTCATAGCAAACGAAAGACGGCCGCTCGGTCATATCTTCAACAAATTTCTTGTTGAAAAAACGAAAGACTTCTTTTTTTACTAGCATTGGTTTAGTGACCCAAGTTCTGTTTATAATCAAACCCGACAAAGAAATCAACACTCTCCTTTTATTAACCACTCCATTAAAAAATCTAGTGTTTTCGTCACTTTCCTTAGCCCATCGAACTCCCGCTTTCTGTCTTAGATCTTTATCTTTAAATGCTTGTAATTCTTTTATCTTCGACTTAGCTTCCTCGTACACCCACCGTTCCGCCTCTGTAAGATCTCTGTCTTCAATAATAGTATCCAAAACATTAATCTCTTGCTCTAGATTAACTCCTCCTCACATTCAGAAGCCATGACCCGTTCCTTCCATTTAGTAATAGCTTGCCTTACAAACTTGAACTTGTTCATAAGGACCACATCCGACGCCCCACTACTTTTAAAATTCGATAACGCCTTTGTCACAGTATCATCAAAGCCATCCCGATAAAGCCATGAGTTAATGAATCAAAATGGTTTTACACCATAGTTCCTGTACACAACTTTTAAAAGAAGTGGACTATAATTCGAACTCTCCCTAGCAAGAGCTCTATATTCAGCACTTGGCCAATCACTTAGGTAATTCCACAACATGAACATTCTATCTATTCGGCTACATTTATTTCCGAAAACAAAAGTGAATTTTCGGCCTCTCAACCCATACTCATGTGAGCCCACTCCCTCTATAAAATAACTAAATCATTAGTTGCGGACACATTGAATTTAGAGTTCCTTCGTTCACCTCGGTCTCTAACACAATTGAAGTCGCCACCCACAATCCAATACTTATCATATTGCATAATCACCCTCTCTAGTTCGGCCCACAACTCCCTTTTATCCACCAATTTCTGCGGCACATAAACATTGATAATAGTTATACTCTTGCCACTGTCTTTAGCCGTCCCATGCACAACTAGGAAATTTCTATGTTTCACAACCGAATTCTTCATAAATTTCTTAGGATCCCATAACGAGAGCAAGCCAACCAAACGTCCCGTGCCATCAACATGCTCACTAATGAACTCACCATAACCCCAAAATCTACTCAAATCCATACCATCTAAAGAAGCAAATTGCGTTTCTTGTAACATCATGTCACACCCCACCAAGGCGGAAATACGGGGATGTGATTCAAAAGGTTTTCAAGCACAAGGTTCGAGCAACACACAAGATGTAATTTAAATAGATACCATCAAAAGATATTTGATGTCATAAATTATTGAAAATAACATAACATTGTCAAATGAAATATTGTCTGAAATTCCATGATTCAAATACCATAACAAAACATGACCCACATATCCCAACAAATGATGGTACCACAGTATGCAAGCTCATACCCCTCCCTCAAGTCTCTGCCCCGCATGATCAATTACCTGAAAAACATGCATAAAATATTTGTCAACATAATGTCGGTGAGTTCACATGTTTTAATGTATTATGTAAAGTGCTCGTGAAATTCGTGTATGACCAATCATAGGCTAGCAAAGCGAATGATTACTGTGCAAACCATGAGTCCCATAACCAAACCTCTTGACTGTTATGCCTCAAGTATTGTACAATAAAGACAACATATGTATAGTAGAATACTAATACTCTTTCGTATGTCACCGGTTAGAGCGACTAACCAAGAGTGGGGGTGTCAACCCAATAGATCTATTAAAGTGTTCCATGGCTACTGATAGCTAATGGTTACAGTGTAATGTATATATGAAGATTGTTGAGATCTCATGAACCGAATGTCTCATGTTCCACATGGTAGTCATGATAGAATAACACACCAAAATGAAATGTACTAGAATGTAGCATGTTTATCCCCCAAAAATGGAAACTGTAAAATGGGGCCGTGAAACTCACCTGATGACTTAGGATAAGGTATGGTAAAGTAGGAAGGTGAAATAGCTACTTTCCCGACAAATGATACCGTATGATTATCACAGACTTAGTAATTTGTACGTTCTCGATGTTTATCATACAAGTTGCTCACCCGACTTGTGGACCCTTGTGTTAGTTAAATGTGGGCCATGTTTCGTGCACGTGAAATTATTACTCGGTTCATTTGTACTTTGTAAAACGTACGGTTTCAAGAAATCCGGGCGTTTTTATTGTAGGATTGAATCCATTGTGAACAAAGTGGACCTCACATGTCATCATGGGTTATGAATTGTTCCCACTCTAACATGTTTGGTCGTTTCATGGCAAAACGAGGATTTTTAACACATGTTTATGTCCAAAAATAGCACTAACACATGTTATGGTTATCTTTAAATATGTTATTATGGCTTAGCCGAATTCTTTCATTAATCATGAACTATACCCGATCGTTTTAAGTACCTAACACAACTTGTTTGAGTTTATCCGTGCATGATTTGATGATTTTGAATGTGTGCTAGTGTGTTGTTAAGGAAATCGAGTGTATTTATTCTCAAATCGGTTTTTATTCCCAAACTGGTCCGGTTTTTAAACCAGTTCGGTTTTTTTCATAAACATTAAAATTGGTTTTAGGTAAAACCGATCCGGTTTTCAAACTGGTTTCTAGGTTCGAACAACACCCGTGATCAGCATCGATTGGGACCGGGTCTTGGATTGGTTTTTTAAAAAACTGGTATAAAAAACGTGTAAAAAAACAAAAAAAAACCCGGTTTTTTTCTGCACTACAGCTGCAGTTCTGTGTAGCCTGTTGATGCTGTTCTGTTTAAAAAATTTGTTTTTGAACATGGATTCAACAAACCAAAATAATACCAACACAATATAACTTAAAAATACGATTTCATTGATTCAAAACAACGAAAATAACATCAAAACGCAATAGAATCCAACGATAACATTGAAACAAAATAGAAAACATAATCTTAATTGTTAATAGAAAACATAGTCTCAAACGAAATAAATCTGCAAACTTCAAAGTGGACGTCAAATCTTCACCCGAATCGGAGTTGCTTCTTATCTATTCATCGATTTCGGCTTCGTATTCGGACATTGGTTAGGTTAAGTCCGTGTTAACCTTGTCCTCGTACACTTCGCCTTCATATTCAAGTTCTTCCTCAAGTGAGCGTATGCCTTGCACCCTCTCCGCCGCATCCAAATGATCCTTCAAGCAAATGGCCATCTCTACCGAAAGTGGAGTTAGTCACGTCCTATGTATCGATATGACCCTGCCACTAATAGAGAAACCGGACTCCGAAGCTACCGTGGAAGCTTGGACGTTTAGTATGTAACGCCCATCGTTTCTCGAATAATATAATAACAATGTTTTATCCATAAAATGACTCGTTAATTCGTTAACAATATTATCTCATTAACAAGAAATACATTCTTATTGCATTCATAAATTCAAATACCTAAATTCGCCAAATAATGCATTGTAAGTAATAACATACTAGTAAACCGACTCTTATCCTTGTAAATTTTATACGCGACTAAAAATATATATAACAAATATATAGTCCAAATGCTCGTTTTAATTCGGTCTACATTTATATAATTTATGAAATAATTATACTATTAGACTAAACGGGTCCAGTCCATAAACGAGACCCGAATCGATAACTGGTTCGTATACGAAATAATCTTCCATTTGACCTAGACCAAATACCCTAACTATATAAACACCTTAACTGGTTCGTATGTATTTAAAAGTGTAAACGAACCGAACCATAACAAAAGTTATTTTTATTGCTAGCTTAGACGAATCAAATAGCGACTATGAGTTAGTGGATATTATTACTAGAATTATCAAGGCGTCAAACCATATACATATTACTTAACAAATGTATAGTTTCTCGTTCTTTATAGTCTTAATAAATTGAATCTTTTGTCATGCTTAAAGACTTAGTTAAATTGTATTACATTTTGTGAAATCGGACATTGAGTTTTGGGATAAAAATAGACGACTTGAGTTGTCTGGCTTCTTACAAAAACAAAGGAAACTCTGCCCAAATTTTTATAGAAAATAAGAAACAAATCGGGTTTTCAAGTTTGTAATTACGTGCAACGAAATTGTGTTTTTATAAATGATACTCTTAACTTCCAACCTCGCATCGTTAAATAAAGAAATATTTATAAATAAACACACAGGAACATATGTATATATTATCATATATATATATATATATATATATATATATATATATATATATATATAGGGAAAGTATAACTAGAAAACCCCTCCCAGTTAAAGAAACTTTGAAAACCAAATACATGGCCTATATTGTTCCATGTCTTTCTTATTCCTCTCTCTTTAAAGGGTATTTTTGACCTTTGTAACATATTTTGCAGCTGTGTTTGCATAGTACTGACACATGACACACACATCACATCACATCTTTTCTATTTGTCTGACCAACTACTCTCCATCTCTCTCTCCAATTCATTTATACCAAGTATCATAATCTCTCTCTCTCTCCTAAAAGATTATTATTCTCAAAATCCATCACCACTGTTGCTTTTCAACTTTTTCCTCAAATCTAACTTTTTCCTTCATAAAATTCTTTTCAACTCTAGATCTCATATACCCATCTTCTTTCTTTATGTTTTTTTTTAATTTATTTCTTCCTGATCTAAATTTTTCCTCCATAAAACTTTGAAGTCTTGTACTCAATAATGGGTTCTAAATTAACAAACAATATGTGTGGGTGAGTTATGAATCAGATGTACGGTTCGTCACAACCATTCTCGTTGTAGGTGGTGACTATTACCGGTAGATGGTGACTTAGATCCGGTGAGTTGGCGGTAGGTTGTGGGTGTTTTGTTGATGTTTATTGATGCTTCAAATGGTTGTGGTGTTGGTTTTAATTAAAAACAATTTGAGGTCTCAAAAGATTTGGGAGTTGGAGCTTTCAAATTTGGGCAAAGAAGATGAAGATGCGTTCAAGGAGATGAAGTTGATGGATGAGGTGAACGGTTCAGATCTGTCACTTTTGTAACCATCACCATCTTTTAAATTGAGTATGATACAAAGCTTCAAGATCTTCGGTTAATATAAGTTTTTATATATTATTTTAATTTTTCTTGTTTTTTGTTTTCTTTTTTTACACCCTTCATTTACTCGATATAAACCTTTTCATAAGCAAAATTTTGGTTCATGTTTTGGTGGTTGTTTGAAACTAAGGTTTAAAAATTTGTTTTTAGAAGTTTTATATGTTATTATAATTTTTTTCTTATTCTTTTTAAGCGTAGGGTTTAAGGATGGATTATTTGTTGTTTTGGGAATTGAGTCTTTAGCCTCTGTTTTATATTGTTTATTTGTTCCTTTGTTTTTATTTCTTATCATTTTTTCATACTTTGTTTTTTTTTTTTTTTGTAATAAAGTAAATTGAAACTCAAATTTCTATTCTAGTTTTTTTTAATCTTGTTACAATTTATCAAGCATTTGTAATTTCGTGTGTAAATTCTATTACTTTTTGTAATCTTTTGTTACAAATTAATAATGTTTGTAATCTCGTTTGACGATGTACCCATCCATTATAGTTATAGTTCTTTTTTGTAATACTGTTACAATTTATATAACATCATTTGTTAGATAATTGTTATTGTTAAAGTTATTTGCTTGATATCATAATGTAACATTTTTAAGTTACAGAAAATAATGTGGATTTTTTTAGTTATTATGTTTTTTTTGAAAGATCTTATTGTTTGTTACATAAGTGATCTGGTTTGTTATAGAAAATAAAGTAGATATTTGACTAGCAAAAATGATGTTACATATTTAACTTAGTTGTTACAAATGTGAAAAAAAGAAGAAGCTAAAGTAACAATGTAAATCTGTAACATTGTAACTACAAATAGTATTGTGTAACATCGTAGATCTGTAACGTTGTAAACAGTTAATACATTAGAAATGGTTGTTTTTACAGTTACATAAATACATACAATATGTTACTATGTAACACATACAGCAGGTTTAAATATGACAATGTCATAAAAAAACAAAATTAACACAAACTTTCCATTTTACTGGATAATATATTAATATGATTTTAAAACTTTTAATTTATTGAAAGTGTGATTTTAATACTAATATAGTCAATGAGATACTTGTGACTTTTGATTTGATTGGTCTGTACATCACACAAATCCATATCCATAGATTTTTGGTTTTAAGTGTTGTGGCAAAATTACCTATTTATCCTTTTGGTACTTTTTGTTATTAAAATAATAGTTTGATGAAGTTCAAAAAGCTAGATTTAATCTAGACCATTGATGAAAACAAATGAATGGTTAAGATGTGGTTTTCAAAGTTTCTTTAACTGGGGGAGGTTTTCAATTTATCCTCCCCATATATATATACTATCCAAGATATGAGACGAATTAGCATTTGAGTCAAGCCACGTAAATATTATTTCGTTATACAAAATATGTCTTTAACAATAATTTCAAGACGCGACCTTGAATAATATAGCAAAGTATTTATTTCAAATAACTATACGTACGCATATATTTCCGAGAAACAAAACCAAGTTCCCATCGGTTCGTTAAGTTATACACATTAAGACACGTATTGTTTACAATACGAGTCTAGGTAGTTGAATCAACTATCTTTACAACCAAGAAACGAAACAAGCTTATTTGCATTAGATTTTAAGGCGTCCTTTACCTGAAATAGGACACAGGAGGATCTTTAATCCAGCTTCAGACATTGTTTTCTATTCTTTCATAGTGCACTCCATGTGAGTTCATACTTGTCCCCCTTTCATTCTTTATTCTTTGGGGCTCAACATGTATCACTATCAAAACTTAAAAACGATTTCATACTTTTAAAGTATTATGCTCAATCTAAATGCTTATATGCTATGCCATGCTAGAATTCTAAGTCTTACATACAAATGTACGATTAGCCAACAACCCACCTTACATGTATAGCGCTATAGGTTGACACGCCGCCCCCTTTATGGGTCATGATAAGTATAAAGTCTTTTGTGTTATCAAGTGTTGTTGCCATTTGTATGGTTCTACGTGCATATGCCTATAACATGATGATTTGAGTAAAACTTTCTTATACTATGTACGCAAGTCAAAACTAGTATGCTCACCAATACTTTATGTGTTGACGGATATTTTATACATGTTGCAGGAAAAGCTTGATGATACGATACAAGAAACATCACTTAGGATTTGGCCTTAGAAACAAACGAAACAATCCTTATTTTACTTCATGTTGAGTTAATGTATTTTTCTCATGAACAAATTGTATACTTGTTGAATCTTAGATACGAATGAAATCTATTTTAATCTATTGTCACAATTTAGTGTTATGAAGTCTTTGAACAATCTACCATAAGTCTCATCTCGATGTTTCCGCCATCGGTTGGGGTGTGACATAGTAATCTTGGGCCATGGTGGCTAAGACCAGAACTTGATTTTCCTTACTTTTCCACCAAGCCAACACATCAAAACTTTTAAATTGTTTGTTGAATAAGCTTCGTCAAACGTGGGTTGTCGAAATGATTGAATGGCAAGCTTTCTTGTATCACATAATTCGCCATTCCTTTGCGAACCACTTCCAAATTGTAAACAAACAACTCGCCTTCTTCTATGATCGAAACTCCACCTTGAGAGTTTTTTTGTTCTTTCAAAACTTTGCAATACGGTTTTTCCACATGGTCTTTCAAGGTCGAGTTAGCATCGTGTTTAAGAGAAGTTGAACAATACTTGCATATCGCCTTGTTGGGACCGCTACTCATAACACATAAATCAAAGTGTTTCCAAACATTGGGGTTTCGTTTCGTTGGAAGCACCTTAACAACTGTTAGTTGGGATGAAGAAGCAGCAGCATTAACGGAACTGGTTTGACTTTGAGGTGTAGATAGAACTGTAGAAGATGCCATTTTATTTAGATTAGAAAGTGTTTGTGAGAATAGAGAGTTTTTGCTAGAAAGATTAGAGAGTGTTTATGAGTGTTTTTGATGATGTGATGAATCCTAAACATGAAGGGGGTATTTATACTATGATTGTGGGTGAAAAAATACATGAAGGCTAAAAAATGAAGGCCAAAAAATCGTCCCTTCCAAAACAACCGATTTCCAAATCGGTTTTCAAACCGGTTTTTTATATACTTAAGAATCGAACCGGTTTTCAAACCGGTTTTAAATCCACACCGGTTTCCAACCCACTCCAAGCCTAGAAACCCACATCGAACCACATACCAACCCATGGTACAAGGGTTTGTCTTATGTGTTAAAAAATTGTGTGGAGGTGGGGTGGCATCATCATCATCGGCCGAAGAGGGATGGAAGAATGGGTGATGAAGACTAGAGATGGACAAATCAATTTTATTACGAAACTGGTTTTTAGGTAAAACCGACCCAGTTTTCAAACCAGTTTCTAGGTTCGAACAACACCCAAGATCAGTATCGATATGACCCTGCCACTAATAGAGAAAGCAGATTTCGAAGCTACCATGGAAGCTTGGACGGTTAGTAAATCTCGGGCATGGTGGCTAAGACAGGAAATTGATCTTCTTTACTTTTACACCAAGTCAACACATTAAAACTTTTAAATTGTTCGTTGAATAAGCTTCGTCAAACGTGGGTTTTCAAAATGATTGATTGGTAAGATTTCTTGTATCACATAATTCGCCATTCCTTCGCGAACCGCTTCCAAATTGTAAACAAACAACTCGCCATCTTGTATGATCGAAGCTCCACCTTGAGAGTTTTTTGTTCTTTCAAAACTTTGCAATACGGTTTTCCACATGGTCTTTCAAGGTCGAGTTAGCATCGTGTTTAAGAAAAGTTGAACAATACTTGCATATCGCCTTGTTGGCACCGCTCCTCATAACACATAAATCAAAGTGTTTCCAAACATTGGGGTTTCGTTTCGTTGGAAGCACCTTAACAACTGTTAGAAGATGCCATTTTTTTGAGATTAGAGTGTTTGTGAGAATAGAGAGTGTTTGCTAGAAAGATTAGAGAGTGTTTATGAGTGTTTTTGATGGTGTGATGAATCCTAAACATGAAAGGGATTTATACTATGATTGTGGGTGAAAAAAAATACAAAAAAACAAAAAAAACGGCCAAAAAATCCCTAACGGCTATTTGACCGTTACCCAACGGTTAGATACATAAAAACCGATTTCCAAACCGGTTTTTTATATACTTAAGAACCGAACCGGTTTTTAAACCGGTTTTAAATCCAAACCAGTTTCCAACCCACTCCAAGCCTAGAAACCCACATCGAACCACGGACCGATCCATAGGTTCGGTTCGTAATCGGTTTTTCCAAAAACTGGTTTTTTCAAACCGGTTTACTAGTTTTTTGATCGGGTCAGTTTGGAGATCCGGTTTTTTTTACCATCTCTAATGGAGACTAGTCATTGAGGCAATGATTTGGTTTTTATATGGTGATGGTGATAGTTCCCTTCTTGTTCCTTGATTCCGATTGGTGTGGAGTATATGGAGGACATGTCATGATCTTAATAGGGTAGTTAAGTTGATTGTCCATTGCTATTTTGGTATAAGAACTTGACAACTATTTGAACGGGACTTGAGGTTGCCATTGTTTGGTGGTTTCGGCCGATGTAGAGATAAGTTGGAGGGTCCTTCATTTGAGTTAAATTCATATCATGGGAATGTGTAGTGTCAAAGTGATAGGTGCCATTTTTGTATAAGAGAAAGACAAGACAATCAAGGTATGTATACATGTGTGCATCGCCGTGTGTGTGTGTGTGTATGTATGTATGTATTCATTGTGTTGTCCAAATCAATGATAAGTTTACTTGGTTATCTAGATATAGATCATTCCATTTATCATCATGTGTTTGTTTAGGGCCTTGGTTATATTAGATAGTTTTTTTTTGACCATCGGTTATATTAGATAGTTAGTCGTGTGATTGTGCAATTATATATATGTGTGTATATAGTCGAATTGTGCAAGAGATGTTATCGAGACCCATAAATTGTCTAGAGTGATAGATTCTTGGATGTTAACATGTGTGTGTTTTGATGACGATATTAACATGTATCACATGTTATGGAATGATAATATTGGTTATTCACCAAGATGCGTATACATATGTTAGTGAGTAGTTATGTGTTGTGGAATATCAATATCTGGTGATAACACATGCTTGTTCTTTGGTAGTGTTTCATGTTTTGTGTGAGCATTAACCTCATAAAACACATGGTAATCATTTGGGTTTGAGTGGATTGAATAGCTTTCCACTCGGGCATTGTCACGTGTATTGTTGTTTTGTTCATGTGTGGTAATCGGGTAATCGGTTGCTCTCTGTTGAGTGTGTTATTGGCTTGACTGTTCAACGCCAATTGTCTTGTATGTTCCAGGTGTGGTGTGAGTAAACGGATAACCTATTGCATTTCTACAATATTTCAGGCTTTACTAGACCGGGGGGGGGGGGTATAATGTGTGCAAAAGTGTCTAATTATGCACATGAAATGACAGTAATAAGCAAAATGCGTACGGATGTTTGACCGGGATCGTTGACTGGTGTCACACATCACGAACCCAATATCATTATACGCACGTAATTTTCGGAATTAGTCACTTTTACAATCATTACCCAGCCCTCAAATATTAACGGACAGAAAATTCGTATCTCAACCATTTGAAAACCATCATCGTTTACCACCTTTACAATCAATTGTTCGACCTATCCATGTTCTCTGCTCCTAAAGCCTTTGCCAATGTAATCATATCATTTACTTCACTAGCAATATCCTGCTCGTTCACATTCTCCCCGTTGAAATTATCTACAGCCTCGGTACTTATCTCAGTAGGTCCAATATCGCAATTCCCAACCTCCCTATTTAAATCCGGAGTTAAAATCACCACTGGGCTCACCTTCCTATCTCGGCTATCCTTGTTCACCATTGAGCTTCCATTAACAACAAATATGAATCAATCCAAGTCAAATGGGTCTTCACCATCCCTTTTCCTTTTTTGGGCCTCTCTTGGTCCATAGAAGAAGGAGACTTGATGTTGTTGCATTTTTTCCTAACAATTTTCCTCCTCTTTTTTTTTTGAATCCAAACCTTTATTGCCTTCATTTCAATGTTGGTTAAAGACCTCATTAATAGTAGGATTGTTTCACTGTATGCTATCATTCAAACCGAAAAGTTGACTAGAATCATTAAAATCCCCTCCTTCCATATTAACATCATCCCTGCCAACATTCCGATCACCGGAAACAAAATCTGTCGCCTCAACATCAAGATTCCACGAGTCGTCTTCAACCTCCTCCAAATCGACCAAACAATCGGGGATCCATTCACTAACCTCATCCTCAACCAAAACTATTGTTCTTCCAAGTGAACTTGCACTTTTGATTCACACGTTCCACCGACATAGACAAAATCGCCACACACACGAAAGATAAATCACCATCTTGTTCATTGAGATGAGCCAATTGAATAACCGTACCAAATTTAGATGCAATCTCATCAAACATTTGCATGCACAATAAACTCAACGGGTTCCCATGCAGTTTTAACCGAAGAATCCTTTCCATCTCAGTCAATTGCCCACTCCAAAACTCAACCTGATTAAAAACAAAAGTCCAAGTCTCTTTGTCTTCAGAAAACCTAACTTTCTCATCCTGACTCCCAAACAACAATAGAACATAGAACCCACCAACATACCTGATGTTTACCTTTACTTCAGTTATCTCCTTGACACGGTTCCTTAAAGATCTTCGCAAGCCGAAATCCTTAACCCTTGCAATTAGGCCACAATCAAACCAATCACTAACGCTTGAACGTTTGGATCCACCATTACCTCCTGTAACCAATAATCTTCTTCCTTGTTTAATAGTTTGTCTCCAAAAGAACTCTGGCCACACCGTTTACAGCTGGTTGTTCCACCACTATTACCTTTTCTTTGGCCTCTGTTAACTCATTATTACGATTCTCTTGCCCTTTAACCGGTTTGCACTCTCTTTCCTTCACCCTCAGAATCCTCTGACCATCAACAAACCTTGCTAAAACTATTAATAGTTTTTAACTCCCAATCACACATCTTTAAGATTACTCTCCAACTCCAAAGGATTTCTCACATTCCTAAACGAGACAAACCCAATTACTAGGGATATAATGAGAAAACTATAACTACTAGGGATCAAAAGTAAGAACATTTAACACTTATGAAACTTGATTATATCTTGTGTCACATGATAAAAGTTACTAGGGATGCAATGAGCAAACTATAACTACTATTACCGTGAAGATGAAGTTGTATCCACACCTAAGAACGTCTCTAAGAATACGCATTCTTCGCCACATCATTTTGATGAAATCGTCCGACATGAACATCTTCTCACCCACGAAATCAACACCACCCGTCTTTGTTTTGTAACAATGTAATCTAAGAAACATGCATCATACGCGGTTTGATCAACTACAATGATCAAAAGAGGTTAACAAGTGGCCGTGTACCTTCTCCCATCCAAAGACCAATCAAAAATATGTCGAGCATTGCTTTAACTCCCTCAACATAGGCTTTATTCACCATTGTAAATATCAATATTTTGTATCATGTTGATTTGATCATGTACGGTGTTAGTGGCGAACCTATGTACATCCCAAGGGTTGCGGGGGAGGTGCCAAAACTTTGGTAAAAAGGGAATTAAGTCGGAAAGCAGTGGTACGATTTCAACGTTCTAGATCCCACACAACAGGCAAGTGTACTTATCGTGAGTAGTACAAAAATGTGCTAGTACTGAGTATCGAATCCAAGGACACGAATTTCACTACTCTGCTTCCTAAAAATTACTAAAAGTGTTTTTAAAATTCAAGAATAAAAGTGGAAGAGGGTTGTAAAATGTGCGAGAAATCAATAACAAAACAATGGTGTTGCTTCGGGATCAGATGGAGCCTGGTATGAATAAATAATAGATTTTTATTAAAGTGGTGTGTCTAAGTTGTGCACTTGTGCTTAACTTTGAGTTGCATTAACACATTCTCTAGAGGTGACTGTTTTCATGTAACTGTATAAACGACTTGTGTTCTTAAAGTTTTTATGACGGTCTCCCAAACCGGGTAGCTCACATCTCAACAATGGAAAGAAAATGACTCGAGACTATGTCGACCCAACACCGAATTACCCACTTCACAGTGTTGCGATATAGACATCTAACTATTCTAAACTTTTATGAATAACTTTTCGGTGGCCGGAGCGTGACCGGACAAGTTACCACTTAATATCATAGAGGAGTCTTGACTAACCAGAACACGTGCATCCCCTACTTGATTTAATTAATTCATCAAAATGTGAGTGGTCTATTACTTATTGTGTGGCAGTATAGTAATGAAAGAAAAATAAAGACCGTTTTCTTTCAACACGGGTTAACCAGCCCTTAACATGCGCCAAAGCTTTCACATAGACAATGAAGCTAAGTCACAGAATTAAGTGTTGGCTTATCACCAGGATCGAGTATAAAGACCGTACCGACCCTAAATGAGATCTTGATAGTAGAGAATTAGGCCACTAAGTATGTGTATTTCTACCCACAAATGGGCTAATCACTACTCGCGGGATTAGGTTAGCTCACAAGTGCATGGGTTGTTACACACCATGGGTACACTCATGAGTCCTCCCACTTCCTATCAAGACAACCACAAGACCAAAGACTAAGTGATTTATTAATTAGCTCATTAAACAAAGTTTAGAATAAAAAGAATTATTAAGAAAACAAAACACCACTTTTAAATAAAAGATAAACTATTTAATTCATACCAAGTTTCCATCATCACCCTAGCAACACCAACAGAAATCTAGCCTAGCATGGTTGATACAACAAGCTCACAAAGTTGGGTTTGTGTACAAGACATGGTGAAGGGTTGTCTGAATATTTCTAGTGGTTTTGGTGATTTCAGGTTGTTTCTCTCTTGAATGTGGTGTTTATGGAGTGATCCCAGGCTCCAAAGGACACTTACAATCCTAAAAGAGGGCAGAAACTTCGTGGAGAAGTGTTGGTTTTCGAAGTGGGAAGGGATGCTCAAAATGTGGAGTGGAGGCCTCTATTTATAGGCAAATCAGACAAAGCACGGTCGTGCTTGATGTTGTGGCACGCCCATGCTCGACAACAGGTACTATTGCAGAGTCCTTTCGTGCAGAATTGTTCCCCTGCAGGCCTTTTACGGCCGTGCCACATGTAGTGGCATGCCCGTGCTTGATGGTACGAATAACCATCTTGTCAGTGTGGTCGGTTTTTAGCCTTGGGGAACACGTTTCAAAAGGCACGACCATGCCTAGGGACTTGGCACGCCTGTGCTTTGTCTAGAAGTTGACTTTTTGGCCTTTGTTGACCTGTAAATGTTGACCTGGGACAGTTGCACGACGGTGCACGGCTGTACGCACGGCTGTGCTGCACCTGGTAGAGCTTCAAAGTCTTCAATTCTTCACTTGTTAATGTCGTTTTGTGCCGTTTTTCACTCCTTTTCACCTCCTGACCTCTGATCCTGCAATTATCAACAAAAAGAGATAAATCGTGATAAAACCGAGATAAAAGCATGACTTTAGGTATAAGATAGGTGATAATATGTGTGGAAAACATATCAATTTCTCGACACATCACCCAACAATTCTGAATTGTTTTTTCCCTACTACACAGTACTAACTGGGCCTAACCCGACCCAGTTAGAACCTGGCTCATTATTGGGTTCGTATCAATACTTTCGGCCCAGACAAACAACTTATCCTCAATTCGAAAACAAGGGAAGTACTGTGCCAAGCAATAATCCATTCGATTGCAGTCTGATAGGACTTTTCCTTGTGTTTGAAAGCTTCAAACGACCCTACCAAATTAGCATCAGCAACCTCTTAAAGTGCAGCCATCACACCGCTTTTAAACTTCAGATGTGTTTTAAATTCTGGAGTGGTTGTTGTTGCCAATTGCTTCTTGAGAGTGGTACCATCAGTCGATTTGTGAGCACTTTGTATGTTGCATGTCATATCCCTTGGATATACATTCACAACCGGTTCAAATCACCAAACCTTTTGAATTTGAGATTCTGGACAGGCTATAGTCACCAATTCTACAGCATCCAAAACAGGTTCTTTTGGTATCACTAAAACTGATGCTAGAAGGTTCATCATCAAGCTCCTTGTCATCCATCCAAGCCTTGATCTCTGTAACATCACCCTCAAAGAACAATAAATTCCCATGTTTTGATTCTACGGGTACATCCTTGGCTTCCTTGTCCTTGACCAGATTTGCCAATGGACCTTGAGGTTCAGCCTCAGTATTCTTTTCAGCCATCCAAGGCCTAATTGTTGCAACATCATCAACCAGGGAATCTAATCGGGCTGCAATTGTGGTTAATTGAGCAACAAGTGCCTCTGATTCAGTGATAGTGAACCCTGAATCATCTTCTCTTTGAAATCTTCCCGGCAATGGAACCAAATGATAGAATCCAGAAAATCAATTTCTGGACTTTCCAATCCGCCACTTCGATTGGCTCCTCAATAAAGTGGAGTTGGTCAACGATGTGAATTTTTTTAGGAGGAATGATCAAGGATTTATCGGATAAACACCTCTTTAGATTGGATACATGGAACATGTCATGAACATCACTGAGCTCTTCCGGTAGCTTGAGTTTGTATACCACGCGACCAATCGTAGCAAGTATTTCGAAAGGACCTATGTATCGGGGGTTAAACTTCCCATGTATGCCAAACCGTCGTATACCCTTCTAGGGTGAGACTTTTAAGAGTACCTTATCGCCAACCTGAAATTTGAATGGTTTGCGACGGCGATCGGCATAGCTCTTCTGACGAACACAAGCATCCTTCAAACGATCACGGATCTGAAAGATCTTATCGGTTGTTTCTTGAATTAGCTCGGGGCCAGTCAAATATTTGTCTCCAACTTCCGCCCAACACAAAGGAGATCTACACTTACGTCCATATAAGGCTTCAAATGAGGCAGCCTTTATGCTGGTGTGGTAACTGTTGTTGTAAGAGAACTCAACCAAAGGTAAATGAGAATCCCAACTTCCACCGAAATCAATTACGCAAGAACAGAGCATGTATTCCAGAGTTTGGATAGTCCATTCGCTCTAGCCTTTGGTTTGAGGGTGATAGGTTGTACTCATGAACAAACGAATGCCTAAGGCCTCCATAAGGGTTTACCAGAACCGGGAAGTGAATCGTCTGTCACGGTCAGAAATGATTGAGACAAGCACACCATGCCTACTCACAATCTCCTTGATATACAGCTTGGCAAGCTTCTCCAACTTGTCGGTTTCCTTAATTGGTAGGAAATACGCAGACTTGTGCAATTGGTCAACAATTACCCAAATCATGTCGTTACCACTGGACGTCTTAGGCAACTTGGTGATGAAATCCATAGAGATTTGTTCCCTTTCCAGACGGGAAAATCGGGTTGCTGCAGCACACCGGACGGCTTTTGATACTCAGCTTTGACCTTTGAACAGGTAAGGAATCGACTGACATATGATACAATTTCACCCTTAAGGTTGGGCCACCAATAGAATTCCCTCACGTCTTTGTACATTTTTTCGGCTCCAGGATGAACCGAGTACTTAGACTTGTGGTCCTCCTCAATAAGGAAACCGCCAAATTGTGGCACCCATATCCAATTGGCAAAATAAGCCATGCGGTCAGATCTTGGTTCTAAAAGATCAGCCATCTTGAAGAAGGACTCATTCTTCAGATTTTTCACCTTTCAGAGCTTCCTGTTGAGCTTCACGAATATGGGTAGTGAGGTTCGTGTGGATGGTCAAACCTAGCGTATGCACACACATAGTCTTGACTCGTTCCTTCCAGCTCAAGGCGTCCGCCACCACGTTGGCCTTTTCTGGATGGTATTTGATCTCACAATTGTAGTCATTCAGCAATTCAACCAATTTGCGTTGCTGCATGTTCAGATCCTTCTGATTGAAGATGTGTTGTAAGCTCTTGTGATCGTTGAAGATGGTGCACTTGGTAACATAAAGATAGTGTCTCCAAATCTTGAGGGCAAAGATTACTGCACCTATCTCTAGGTCGTGAGTGGTGTAATTCTTCTCATGAACTTTGAGTTGTCGAGATGCATAAGCGATAACCTTATTCCTCTGCATGAGTACACATCCAAGGCCTTGATGACAAGCATCGCAATAAACCACGAAATCATCGGCACCTTCAAGAAGAGAAAGAATCAGAGCATTACACAACCGGTTCTTCAAAGCTTGAAATGCTTCTTCTTGCTTGACTCCCCGATCTAACTTTTTGTCTTTTTTTGTCAAAAGTGGCTGGGCGATCTTAGATATTTTCGATGAACCGACCGTAATAACCACCTAAACCCAGAAATTGTCGCACTTTGGTTGGGGTTTTGGGTGCATCCCTATCTTTGATTGCTTCAATTTTGGTAGGGTCAACTTGAATGCCCTTCTCGTTCACAACGTGACCGAGGAAATGAACTTCTCGAATACAAAACTCGCATTTAGAGAACTTGGCAAACAACTTCTCATTTTGAGCAACTCCAATATCAATCTAAGATGATGTTCGTGCTTGTCTTTGGTTTGCGAGTGGATGAAGATGCCATCGATGAAAACAATCACGAATTTGTCCAAGTAGGGATTACAGACACGATTCATAAGATACATAAAAACAACAGGAGCATTTGTCAAACCGAATGGCATAACCATATATACTCATAGTGCCCATAACGAGTCCGGAAAGCAGTCTTTGGTATGTCTTCCTCTTGGATCCGCAACTGATGATACCCCGAACGCAGGTCCATCTATAGGTGGAACCCTGCAACTGGTCAAACAGATCGTCGATCCTCGGTAGCGGGTACTTGTTCTTTATGGTTAGCTTGTTCAACTCCCGGTAGTCAATGCACATGCGAAAACTTCCGCCCTTCTTCTTCACGAATGAAATAGGTGCTCCCCACGAAGAAAGATTCGGACGAATAAAACCAGTGGCGGATACGATTTTTTTTTGTAGGGTGGGCACATTTCAGGTCGAATGTAAATGGGGCGGAAGAAAAAGAAATAATGATAAAATATCATAGTTCATTAAATAGTTAAACATAGTTCATTAAATACTTAAACATAATACAAAAATACCTCAATTGCGGTTGTCCTCTACATGTTTTCATCTTTTGGAAACGCTTGATTACCTCTTCATCAGTAACATTCGTAAGTTTGTCAACTTCTACAGCACAAATTACGTAAGCGTTTAAGGCATCATCAATTTGATTGCGTAAACTTGACTTTACACGTTTCATCGCCAAAAAACATCTCTTAACAGATGTGGTTGCAACAGGCAAAACCAATGATAGCTTCAATAGTCGATAGACTAAATGATAAGATAGATGTTTCCTAGTCTCCACCATCACTTTAGAAAGTTCTGCGACACCATTCAAGTTAGCAAACTTTTTGGCTTTTAAAACACTATGATGATACAAGGGAAGTTGATGCTCAAGCTTAATCTTTGCTTCGTCATCAAAATCATTTGGATAGAACTCACTCAACCGAAGTAACTTTGATGTATCGAATTGAGAGAAACGGTCACGCAGACTCAAAGCCGCCATATTTTCAAGTAATTCCATGTTTATTTCATTAAAATGATCACTAGATTCTTGAAGCAACATATCCACAATAGCGTTAAAGCAGTCAAACTTAAATGATGCTTATTGGTGATTTTGTTCCTTTGTCTCCGAGATGCAACATAATCTTCCATCATGTTCAAATTTTGAATATCATGTTTTCTACAAAAGCTAGATGCTTTCTTTTGAAGTCCTCTTGATAAACTATCTGTGAGCCCTAAAATGTGCAACATCAAATGCAGATAAAACACAAATTCAAAAGTTTCGAAATACTGTCAAATACCATGTACTTGACTTCTGCTAGAATCATTAGGGCATTAGTTTACGATATATGCAAGCAACTTAACAATGGTTGGAAACAAATCAATCAAACGCATTAGTGTTTTGTAGTGAGAATTCCATCGTGTATCTCCTGGTCGCGCTAGAGAAAGCTCTTGATTTAACCCGGTTCCAGTTTTAATTAACCCACCGTTAATGGCTTTTGCTATTCTCTCTCTCTCAATTTCTCGAATAATATCACTTCTTTTACAAGAAGCACAAACCATATTCATCAAAGTGACCACCTTCTCAAAAAAAACTAGTAACTCCCAATTGTTTTTTTGCTACCTTCACAACCACCAACTGAAGCTGATGAGCAAAACAATGCACATAATACGCCGATTTATTTTCGTCACATTGTTATGGACTATGTATTTAACAAGCTGCTCATTTTTTTTAATTTTTCAGTTGTAGAAAACATTTTCTACTACCAGTTAATCACCTAACCGTAGGCAAATCATGGAATTTAGATTTCAATTTTTCATCTTTTGCAGATCTCTTCAATGTTCACAAAAGCAGGAAGGGTAAATATAGTTCACAAGAGGGGATGCTTTGTCTGTGTGCGTATATACATATAATTGTTTTTTATAAATTGTGCTGAAGGAATAAAATTTTGAAATATGTCACTCGTTTATGCATTTTGCAATTTTACTTTGGATAATAATTTGAACATTGTTAAAAATTGTTATGAACAACACATTTAAGTTCATGATTAAGTGATTTAGTGACTTAACGTAGAGATATCTTTGTTGGAAAATGCACAAATTGTCTTGTGGCCCATTCTTAATTAAGTAGTTACAACATACAATTTCAAGGTTTGAAATCAAGCTATAGTCGAAAATTGAACATACTACAATAGGGCTTGATACTTGCTTAGTTTATTGGTTTTATTGGATAATAAGACAACTAGCCTTGCACTGCTTTTTCTCTATGTTTGCAAGAGTTTACTGTTATGTGCAGTAAAATTAGAATCATTATAATTTTTTAGTTAGATACCTTTTCTATACCTAACATTAATACTCTTCTTTCGATTATGGGTATGATTAAACGATTCTTCTGGTGATTCTGCAACCCAGGCTGTAACATCCGGCAAAAATCGTTGTGTTTCCGTACATAATTAATATATGTAATTAACGGTTTAAGTGCATATTTAAATTAATTGGATTAATTTAGCCTTTAGAGAATAGCAAATTCCCCATAAGATGCATAGGAATGCATTTCTTTAATTGAAAGCACGGCGAAATCGCGTGCGAATAAACTTGTCCGGAACGGATGTTGGCGATTACCCGGTAAAAATTAAATAAACGAAAGGGATCCGGACACCCAGGATATAAAATAAAGGGTATTTTCATGAAATATAATGTGTTTTGGAACTCCAAAACCATAAGTGAAAACTTTACATACAAATCTCCCGATAACGAAGGAAGTGCGCGTACCGCACCCGATACGCGTATAACTTCTAATTTCACCCAAGTAAACCCAAAATAACTTACCAATACTTGAACTAGGCTATGTTTGAGGGTTATTAAGGGATATTTTAATTTCCGGATAGCTCGTAATTAAAATCCGATTAAGACCCGATTAAACCCGATAACTATATAATCAAACTAAAAAAAAAAAAACAATGCTAGATATTTTCCCAACAAGTGGACCCCACAAATCCACCCAAAAATCCAGCCAAATCTCTAAATATTTTTGGTACAAGATTAGTAGATTTGTTGTAGATTTTGGGATGGCATGAAGGATTTTATAAATAATTTTGTGTACTTGATAAAATCCTTATAAGATATCAAATTTTCTTTCACTTTTAACTTCAAAACTTGTTTCTTTTTTTCTTGAAGCCGTAGGATAGCACACACACATACATTCTCATTTTAAGTTTCCTACATCAAAACCATCCATAAACAAACTTTTTTTTTTCATCAAATACAAGTGTGTTTACTTAATAGGAAAGTAAATATACGGTATGGTGAGTCGAACGTAGAAAAACATATTATCGAACGACAAGACCTTAGTATATTTATTTGAATGGGAAAATAAATATACAGTAAAGTGAGTCGTGTCGAGCGGTAAAAAAAATATTATATCGAACGACACGGTCTTAAGTATAATTATTTAATGGGAAATAATTATACGTTAAGTGAAGTTGAGTCGAGAATAATATTATACAAGTTAATTAATATTCATGAAAGTATAGATGTAATCCATCACCAACGGACTTAGGACATATGTTTAAATAAACGGGGAATTATACGTAAATGATGGTGTTGGGAGTTGGGTGTACAACTTGCCGGAAAAACACACGCTATAGACTTAGTGACTTACACCCACTAGGACGTTCGTAGGTGTTTGACCCCGGACTTGCTATTCTCTGCTTTGATTGCACGCTATACTTCAGGTGAGTTTCACGGCCTCATTTTACTGTTTTTAACTGGGGGAAAGATATGTTTGTCAAATGTTGTCACATATTGAAATGTTTTCAAAGGTTAAAATGTGATGAGTGGCATGATGAGTACTTGAGTTTTGTTCGCCACTCGGGGTTGAGTCCTCGCTACTGTAACCATTAATTCAGGGAAATGAAACCGAAGGAATATTTGGGTAGTACTATTGGTGCCTGGCAAGGCCCACCCCTAATCGATAGCGTCGATTATGCATCATCGTATGCAAGGGGTGCACGTATTCTGAACTTAAGTTGTTGGGTTCCGAGAAACGACTTGGAGCGGGGCATATTTATTAGTCTTGGTTTGGTTATGGGACTCAGGGGATTGCTCATCATCATAGTTTTGTAGGAGCTAGCTACTCCTTACAAAGGCCACAGGTTGTGCAGGTTTCGCACATGTTGTAAAAACGAAATATCGATCGACAAGATCCTAGTATACTTATTTAATGGGAAAATAATTATACGGTAAAGTGAGTCGAGCCGATGGTTGTGAAAATGTTGTTGTTATGAAACTAAAACCTGTGAACTCACCAATATTTTATATATTGACGTCTTTTTAAACATATCTTTCAGGTAACTAAGTGCTTAATAGATATGGGCTAGTGCGGTAGAATTCGGGATGTCGGATACTTGTCGGGGTTTCATCAATTGTTACCAAAAGGGTAGGAACAAACGGAAATACCCCACATTGAAACTTAATGTTCGTCGTTTTATGTAATATTGGAAATGTGATTCTCTGTTTCGACATCTTAATAAATTGATTCTGTTCTAATTAAATATTGTTTGTGTTAATCTTGACTTTGATATACTTTCGAGCGTTGCGCCACGTGTTTCCGCCATTGGCGTGGTGTGACACAGGCTGAAAAAGAGGAGGCAGATGCCCGTTCAATATATGTTGGTAATGTGAGGTTCTATTACCTTTAACCTTATTTTATATTAATGTATTTTAACTTTAGATTTAAATTTATAATGCTTTTGTCTTTTATTTTTTGCTACAAGTTGCTAAAGTTTTTCAGGAACCCAACCTACAAAGGAATTTAAGCCATATTGTTGAGGTTGTAAAAGTAACATTATATTATTATTTGACATTATCATTAATCGTGTGAACTGCAGGTAGATTATGATTGTACGCCTGAGGAGGTTAAACAGCATTTTCAATCATGTGGAACTGTAAACAGGGTGACAATATTAACAGACAAATTTGGACAACCAAAAGGTTTTGCGTATGTGGAATTCTTGGAACTCGAAGCTGTTCAGAATGTTGTCCTTTTGAATGAATCGGAGTTCCACGGACGTCAACTCAATGTGTTAACATTATTACAATGTTTACTTTGCGATAGTATCAAATCTAGGCTTCAAATTTTAATTACTTGATTTCGTCCCTGTTCAGTTTGCTGCTAAAAGAACCAATGTTCCTGGGATGAAACAATTTAGAAGGAGGCAGCCAGACCCATTTTTTGGTTCACGAAGGCCTTTCCTGTCTGGCCCACCAATGTATTCTTCGCATGGCTATGGCTATAGGTATGCATTTGAATTCATCCTCCTTTATCAATAAAAATTTAGAGATGGCAATTTCGATCCGTTGACTTATTAATGAGTCAATTTTGGTCAAACGAGTTAGATAGGTTGAGATGCCACAAAAATGATAAATCATAAGACCCCCTTTTATTAATTATTATTTTTAATATTGATATAATATAATGCTTGTAATCAACTTGGTTTTTATCACTTTGCAGAAGGATTCCGAGAGCTAGGAGGCCAATGTGGTACCGGCCATATTAATCACGCTATTCTGCACGGGGCCAAAAAGGGCAGTGCTCATACCAGGTCACACTAATACAATTTCTCTAGTCTTATATCTTGTATCAATGTGTACTATTGATTCCATTTGCCAAATGCCCAAACTTTCTTCTTTAGATTTATCTTCCAGATTATATGCACTTAAACATGCGTTTGAACACCCTTAGTCTTTAATTGTCCCAAAAAAACAACAATTTCCATGTA